>JABUQX010030638.1:12500-37489 GCA_015478945.1 Trachelipus rathkii
TGATATTCAAATTGCACAGTCATTTTATCTGGCAAATAAATGGGGCTGTTCTCACCAGAGAGCCAGCAAAAAAGACACTATCACTATAAGAGTTGAAGGAGAAAAAGTGGTGAAATTGAAAATATATATGACCTGCAGTATTAACCTTTGAGAGTACTGAAACTCTCAATCAGAATCTACATTGTTGAAAACATATATATAAGTACACCAGTATTATGGTGATAAATACATGTTTACTAAATCAGCATCGCACTATCCTCGCACCGGTTCCGGTGCAGACACCTACAGGGACTCATTTGCTCCAACACATGAGACTTCTTTTCACTCCTTCCTTCATCTTCCTCGGCTATGCACTCTGTGTCTTTCTTCTGATTCTAGCTTCAGTACCGGCTCCGCCTCCAGCTCAGTCTCCAGCTTTGGTTCATTTCCTCCGTCATGTGAGACTTATTGTTACTCCTTCTTCTTATTCCTTCCTCCTTCCTCCTTCCTCCTTCCTCCTTCGTTATCCTCTGTACTTTTCTTCTTTTTTCAGTGGGGACTCTCCTCCAAGGTATCCTCAGGCTCATTTGAAGGTCTTGAAACCATCAAATTCGAGATCTACGTCATGGAAAACATATATATGGACACCGATATTAGAATAATAAGTACATGTTTACTAACTCAGCACCACACCAGCCCCGCACCGGTGCCGGCACGGACACCTACAGTAACTCATTTGATCTACCATATGAGACTTCTTCTTTTTCCTTCTTCTTATTTCTTCCTTTGTCTTCTTTCGTCTATCTGTACTTTTCTCTTTTTTCAGGGGGAGGGACCCCTCCCGGGGTTCTTACGCTCATTTAACGATCTTGAAACCCAAAAATTCGAGATGTACGTCATTAAGAGCATATACAGGGATACCAATATTAGGTTTTTACGTAAATGTATACTAACTCTGTACCGGACAGCACCGCACAGACTCATTTGATTCGATATTTAACTTAACCTCAGTACTCTACTTCATTTACTCTCTTCTAAGCACTCACCAAATTTCATCCTTCTACGTACATTTCCAAGGTTTTATGGTTAGCACCCCCTAAAGGGGGGACCCTGAGGAAGGTAACCTCGTTGTAGACGAGGTTTCCTCATCAGCTGTCAAGGTGCTAAATTTGAAGCGGATACATCAATTAGAACCCATTAAAATTCGCTAAGGAAACCAGAGTACCGCAACACCGGAGCCATTGCCTCAAGGGTTGATCCAATCCACTCGGGAATCATAGAAATCGATTCCCCGAACCCAAAATAAGCCTAATACGAAGAGAAACAAAAATTATTAAGTACACTTAAAGAGTGTACGTAAGAAGTGTACTTACTTAAAATAAACACAGGTCTACTAGACATACTACTAGACATTTGGTCCCAAATCTTACCTATTCTACTATAATAAACTAATATATATATTATATATAGATATATTATCACACTATACTATATATATAATATATATAATTATATATATGTTATAATATATATTAGTACATATAATTATATATATATATAATATTATATATCTATAGATAGAATAACTGTTCAGAGATTGGAAGAGATGAGCAGGAGAAAGGATTGTGAAAATTGATTTCGAGAATTAACATTATCACCCAACGTATTCGATTTGTACATCAAGAAGGAACCCAGTGTCCATTCTATATTCAAAACTAATGAAGTAAGTACTCATCTATCGATAATGAAAGAAAGATTGAATAGCAGGCTATATAGCGTTAGGGAGATGTTTTTGCAGGAGAAACATTCACTCACTCCTCATATCCGTGTGTGTCCGTGAATGCTTCGATTTGTTATCAACGAAGATGTCGATAAATATTTCAAGGGCGTTTTTATGCTGGAAGATCATGTTTTCTAGTCCTAGCATAGAAAGCTGATCCAAAAAAATATCATAGCAAGTTTGCATCCAAAGTTTCATCATTAATTGAAAATACATCATCATCCGGATTGAGCTCTTGAAGGCATAGTAAAATCAAAAGGATTACAAAGCGGAAAACCGGTCACTGGTTTAAAAATGAAATAGATTGTGAGAGTGAGTCACTGAAGGTGACTTATATATAACTCTATATATATTATATATATCATAATATCATGATATAAATATTATATAATTATATATAATTATATACTATACCTATACTATTATTAAATATATTTAAGAATTAATAACTCAGATAATACTCTTTTATACGTTTATATATAAAATAACTATAATATTATATTATATAAAACGAATCACAGTACTTCTTATATAATACTATATAGTAATTAATTATATATCATATATATATATATATATATCTATACTATTTTCATTTAATAAGAGTATAATATTTCATTATCTACGGCCATCCCTTACAAACATTAAATGTTGTGTCATTAATTCGTAAAATTATTGAAATAAACGCGAAAAATAATTTGTTAACAAAATGAAACTGAAACCTATTATATATTGCAATAAAAAACTCATCTTATAACTTTAATAATTTAACTTATAAGTTAAACCTAATTCAAATAATTTTTAAAAAAAGATACTGCGGCTTATGTAATCAAAATTTTGTTGTATTTTCATTCCTCCTTCAAAAATCGAATTGATTTAATCTTTCATTACAACAAATCCTTCAGATATGAGTTGTAATTTCCAAACACTATTGTTCTTCACAAAAATCTTCTCACAAAAAAATCCGACATCTTGTTATTTCTTTTATTCTCAATTTCATTGCGTCGAAATATTGTTGTCAAACTTTGAAGAATTGGGTGTATTGAAAATTTGAGACGACTTCTCAATTTAACAAACATGTTTTTAAATAAATTAGCCTTTTCTGAACACATCTCTTCTGCTGCTGAGTTGACCTAATATATATATAATATATAAATATATTAATATATTAATATATACCATATAGATATATCTATATAAACTTACTATTATATAAAGTACTATAAATAATACATTAATGAATATATATTTATAATCATATTATAATACTCTATGCTTATATAATATAATAAATATTACGCAGTAGTTATTAGTATTATATATGAACATATATTAATAATATATAAAATATAACTATAGATATATTATAGATATATATATATACCTATAATATATTAATATAGGTATATATATAAATATAACATATCTATATATATAATAGATTCGATAATTTCTATATATATATAATATAAGATTATATATAAAATCTTTATATAATAATGGATTTTAATATAAATAATATATCGTATATCAACGTTACATTATTTTTTTTAAAGTATGCCAAAAAAAAATTTATAGTATAAAATTGTAAAAGTTGTTAAATATATTTATATTATTATTATTACTTGCATTTTATATTATATTATATTTATTATTATTATTATTATTATTATTATTTTATTATTATATTATTATTATTTCTATTATATTTTTTATTGTATTAACGATCTGTTATTACAAGTATATTATTATTCTATTATATTATTAATTATTATAATTATTATTATATATTATTGATTATTATTATCTATATCTATTAAAGTTCATATATTATCTATTATATTATTATTATTATATATATTATTATATCATTATTATTTCTATATTATATTATATTATTATTATATTATATCATTATCATATTATTCATTAGTTATTATTACTATTATATGTATATATTATATTATATTATATTATATTAATATTAATAATTATTCATTATATATTATATTATTATTATTATTATTATGTATTATATTATTCATAATTTTTTATTATTATTTTATTCATTATATTATTATTATTAGTATTATTATTATTTTTTCATTATTATATTATATTATTATTCATTATCTTGAAATATAATGATTATTATATATTATATTATTAATTTTTATATTATTATTATTCATTATTATGATTATATTATTATTATATTATTTTATTATTCTTTTATAATTATTACTGATTAGTATATTGATATATATTAATTTATTATTATTATTATTATTATTATTATAGATATAATGTTATGTATTATTAGTTTAATTATATATTAATATGATTATAACCTACAAAGAGTCGTCTTTTGAATAGCCCGTTGACTATTGGGACCGCAACGTGAGGAAGCGGCAAATACACGAGAAAGAAGCAAAGACGAAAGGAATACAAACATTAAATGATGCTGCGCTGAAAGAAAGAAATAGAGAGATAAGGAGAGAGAGATAGACGTTCAGAGAAGACGACAGAGACAATCCATAATATAGAAGAAGAGAAAGAGTAGATAATAGAATAAGTAGAGAGGAGGTAGAGAGAGTAAGAGACAAGACATCACACAGACGAAAGAGACAACCGATAATGAAAGAAGAACGCAACGATAACCCTGATTGAGAAAGATATACAAGTTAGAGAGATACGTCACGAGCAAATGCAGTACGATCAGACAGTAAGAATAGAAAAACCAAAAAAATAAAAAAAAAACATAAACTTTACAGTGATAAAACTTTAAAAGAAACGCTAAAGGAAATGAAAAAAAGATATACAGGATACCTAGTCCTGTTGGCCTTTGACACATAAAATAATCTATATATAGATAGATAAATGGAGAGATAGAGAGATAAAAAGTAATACGAAAAGTATTAAGAAGATAGCCGAGATAGATAGAAGGTCTTTGTCACGATTTCGAATATAGAGGCGAGAGAGACGATGTAGAAGCAGAGAAGAAAGGAGGAAGAAGAGAGAGAGCGAGTAAGGGAGAGATAAGACGAGATAAGATGGATACGTGGAACACCAGAGTACGGACTGAGAGGAAGGAATCGGAAGACATGCCAGGACCGCCGACGTTGGAGGACAACGGGCGACCGGACGAGGGAACCCGGGAATTTAAGCGGAGAACAACAAGAAGCCAAAACAGCAAGGTGACCACAGATACTGAATTGTCACCACCAGGAGAGCGAAGATGCGTGACCACAAATTGCAAACTTGTGACGGATAGCCCTGAAATATGTAACCATTCAGAAAAAGGCTGGACATGCAAGAGACCGCGGGGCAAAAGAACCGCACCCACATTGCAGGGGCATAATAAGGAGAATTCAGAAAACACAACGAAATGAAAGGATGGAGGCAAAAAAAATAGAAAAAAATTAAGGCCCGTAAGCCTATACCGACAAAGAGCGAATACAAAGAAGGCCGAGAGGAGGACACCAAAGCGATGTAGATTAGAGCACAGAAGAGCATAAAAAGAAAGACAACAAGAGAAGAAAAGTAAACATAGACATAGAATAGAGAGACAAAGATGGATAGTAAGAAGGATCATAGACGAGAAAGAGAAGAATAGAATAGAGAGAGATATATAAGAAGGCTACAGTACCCCCCATGAGAAGAGGACGAGACGAGATAGAGAGATAAAGATAGAGAAGAAGAATAGAGAGAGAGAGAGACAAGACAAGTGAACTAGAGAACCTCAAGATAAAAGATTTGAATGAGAAGAATATGGATAAAGAGAAAAACGAAGAGAGAGAGAAGAGGATACAGAGATAAGAGAAGAGAGAGAGAGAGAATAGTAGGAAGATAACGAGGAAGAAGATAAAAAAATATAAAAGGAATAGATAAGGAGAGAGAAGACCATAATAGATAGAGAAGAAAATTAGCAAAGGAGGAATGACAAGTGCGCAAAAACTTAAACAAGCAACGCGCGGATGAGTAACCAATAGGGGCAGCAGCAGGAACGAGGGCAGAAAAAAGTACATTAAGAAATAAGGACGAAAAAATCAAGACACGAGCGGACCAAAGAGACGGGCAAAGGACGACAGGGAAATCCCACAAAAAGAAAAAATCAAGAGCCGATGAACCAAGGAAATCAGACGTATAGGACAAAGAACAACGAAAAGACACCTAAAAACAAGTCACATAGAGCTAAACTCTTGTAATCAAGTGTCAAAGACAATCTAGCCTTAAGCAATACCCGGGCGAGAGAAAAAAAACACACCTAACCTGTCAAAAGGAGGGCCTATAGAGCGCAGTACAATGGACGTACAAGACGTTGGGATGCATAGACCCTGGATAAGATAAAACGACAGTTAGAAGTATAACCTAAATTTATAGTACCTGGTCGATATGAGTAAGAGGTAAACTTTCAATCACAAAACGCTCTTTTTCTAAATCCACATAAGCGTGGTCTCTGAAAGCAGTGATATATCAGCATCTTCCGTAGTCTCACTACACATTAGGAAAATCAGTGAAAAAGACGGGAATGAATGATATCAGAATTAGAAATTAGTACATAAAATGACTAAATGTTATCAATCCAGATATGAATTTACAACGACGTATAGAAATTAAAGAGCAAGGAACAAACCCTGATGATGACTTCCAGCGTGAAATTCTGAGCAAGAAAAATGAAACTAAAAGAGAGGACACGTGTCAAAAGGAATTTGTATCCACTTTCAACATACCTAATAAATACTATTTTACTCTATATTTGTGTTTGGCACATGCTATTACTTAATAATCTTTTCTAAACCCATGACGGCATGCATAATCAATCTTGACGGGGCAAGTGCTTATCCAGTGACAAAAAATCCAATGATATATGGAACACACCTTTTATATCTGCCATCATAAAAAAAACACCAATATTATAAAATGCTACAAATACCAAAAAGATTAATCTCCATATACTTACATTCATAAGTCAAGAGCCCAATTACACAGAATAAGCACAATTCCTCTAAGTACATTTGAATCAAGGAATTTACAATTGCTGCAATATCAACAAACAAGTATATAAAACAAGCAGGAAGGAATAACGTGTTGGTACAAACAGGCAGACACTAATGACAATGACTGTTTTTTTGCAGGAAAGTCCTCTTTTCGAGATACTTGATAGTGGTTATATGCCCAATTTGCAACCAAACGGACACAAGCTTTCTACAACAAGATAATACAACTAGAAACTCATCTTTAAACTGTTACAATTAACATGTAAATTTCTTTTAAATTTTTCCATGAAAAGTCATTGTCCTTGTAGACATTCAATAACGCTCACATTAATGAAAAATCCGAACAATAATAAACAATCAGGGATACATTAAATTCTATCACATAACATTCTTAACATATATCAATATAGCAAATTCCCATAATCCCTAAATATAGGGGGCAAAAGATAAAAGGTAGGTGGAGCATTTAAAAATTTCGCACATACACACCTCTACCAGTATTTAAATAATTCAAACATATAAACAAATAATTCACAATTTAAACGACGATAAAAAATATAACGCGGTTCACACTTTAAAGAAATCTAAATAAAATTAAATGTAAGGATTGCGATAAGTTTTACATCGGACAAACAGCCCGTTTTTTTCATCAGAAGACCGAATTTTTTAGAGAATTAGTTGGCAAAATCCGGAAATATTTTGATAAAAGAAAAAAAAATAAAAAATATAATATAATAATAATAATAATAATAATAATAATAATAATAATCATAAAGAAAAGAGTCGAATGAAGGTACCGTGTGTGTGTGAATTTTAGTGATTTCACGTCTTCAGCCTCTTGTTGTCTGAAGGCCAAAGAATTTACAAATAAGTTTGAAAGTGAGAGATAACAATTGCTCACTGTCTTTAAATACGCTATCCGAAGTCGCCGAAAATTTTTCTTACAAAATAAATGTTAATAGACTAATCTCTCCTGACTTATATGAACGCACAGAAAAAGAAATAAATAGACTTTTTGAAACTAAAGTTTCCGCTTATAAATGATATAATTTCAATTGCAATGATGTTCAATATTTACTAAACACGATCTTATTCAGGGCTATTACAACATTCCAATACATGTAGTATCACAAATGTTCTTTACGATTACCTCCTCGGAGGGTCAAAGTGCATAAGCATTTGAGATTTTATGTCTATGATTTTGTCGACACTTCTGGTTATCTTCCCAAAATAAAGGATGGAGTTAATTTCTTTTAAAGAGACCTCACACGGCTTTTGCCTCCAAATGTGCCCTGCATAGCCACAACACACCCCTAACTAAACATAACCACAATGAGGTATTTAATCGGCATATGCCTCCTCTATCCACATGCTTAACTTCCATAGGCACATAGCGCGAAGGCTGAAAGTAAAATTAATCGTATCACACCGCGCACATAACCACCTTCCCCTGCAAATCCTATACTTCATCTAAATATGCTGCAGTCAGGCACTATCCTTTCCTCCGCCTCTTATATTTCGCTCCTACGTTCGTTATCTATCCTCTCCGTTATTCGCATTATTCATGATAATATATGTTTCTTGATTTATAACGCTCAATTATCTCTCTTATATCTCTATATATTACTTAATCGTCGTTTTATATAGTTAATATTATTTATTATATTTTAATAATGATTATTTAATATCGTTTTTAGGGAAAACCTCATAATAACTGCTTATATATTTCAGACTCCTCTAATCGGGCTATGAATCGATCGACTAGCTCGAAAGATAAGATAGAATTCGAATACGATGAATAGATATGATAGCTTGACTAAATCGATATGTTAGTTAGATAATAGAAGTATGAAAAACATGCAGAAAATGAAAAATTAGATAGATAGAAGATAGATCGATAGAATAGATAGATAGTTAGATATAGATAGATTGATTAAGATAGTATTTCTGATAGTACTATATATATATTATATTAATTATATAATATTCATATATTATCAATATATTATAATATATTAATATTAATATATATATATATATATTTATATATATTATAATATATTAGTGATCGGACATGATCGCATCTCGATAGTCATCGTTGTGGTGAACATTTCGCACTATTGAATCCGCAATCACGCATACCCGCATACCTCCTTTACGGCCACCAATCCGTCATCCTCATTTTGAAAAATGAAAAGATGTTTAAGTCGAGATATTTATTTCTGCATTTGCTATAATGTCAATATATATAAAAATATTATTGTCATCTTTAAACACTTGTTGACTTCTTTTCTGATTATTATCTACTAATTTTGAATCCTGATTTCTATATATATAATATAATATATATAAGATTTATAATTAATAATATTTAATATATATATATATTATTAATTTTATATTAATATATATATTTATTATAATATATATATTATATAATTATAATATATTAATATTATATACTAATATTCTATATATTATATATATATATATATTATATATTAATTATTAATTGATATTATATTATTTTTTAAATTTATATATTATTTATATATATATACCTAAATTAAGAATTAGGTAAATAGATAATAATAAAATATTCTTAATATAATCTATTATTATAATTATATATATTTATAATATTAAATTTTATATCTATCACTATACTACGCTTATCAAACGTCACTTATAATTATTAATACTTCAAAATGACTGTTATCATATAATTATATCTATATCTTTAAAATCAACTAGTTACTGTACTCTATTCTAGATAATCTGATAACTATACTAGCATATCTATATATATATAATAAAATTATCACATATATATATTCATTCATATATATATATTTCGATTTAATAACAAAGAAAGTATATCATCTATATTTTATTTCATTATACTATATTATTTTTTTCCAAAGTTTATTTCTTGTTATTAAATATTATATCTAAATATTAAATCATATGGATTTATATCTAATAAATCTATACCCCCATATATAAAATTTCTACCTTTAATTATCTATCACATATAGATATATAAAAAGCATATCGTTGATTAGGGATTTGCGGTTCTTCCGAAGCCCAGCAACAGCAAGTGGTCTTATTCCACACTCAAACAACGCACACTGTGCGTCGCTGGCCTTGGTGCATACCTAAACTTGTGCAACAGCTCAATTTACCAGCTTTAGCAAAACACTTCTCAACCCTTCTTGTCAAAATCATAATCTTCCACACTCACTCGATTCGAAATCCGCACTTCGTGACTACCACTACCTCCCTGAAAGCACCACTCATCTCTCGGCACCTCACTCTTTTCCTCTCACCAACCCTGGAGACTTCTGGCATTCCTCTTCCACTCCCTCCTGTTCTGTATATAGTGTCTCCTAATTCAATTGAAACATAGCTTACACTTGAATAAACGTATGATGCATGGGCATCTGTACAGAATCTCTGCACGTTATGGCACGGTGAGGTGTCGGATGGAAATTCCTTCAGGTTGTTGCAAGGTGAAATGTGCTTAATCCATGCTGCCCCGCCTACTTACGTTCAATACTAATATTCTATCAGCTCCTACTACAGCAATATTCCTTCACAAGTGTTGGAAAGACCGCACATGTCAACTACTATTCCGAAAAAAAAGGAGCTCGAGCTCTCGATTCTCTTCTAAATATCAGCCTCATATTAGCTTCAACACTTGTAATTTATTAAAGATTTTTAAACCCTCACTTACATTAGATCATTCTTAGACATATCTAGGAATAATTCTCATTCATCCTACTTTTCGATGGCAGTACGGCTATTACGGGTTCAAGGTCTATAGCGATTTACTATATCATCTATAACCGATAGGGTTTATTTTTTGATTCTAAAGAAAACCATGGAGAGTGGTGATGTGGCCTCTCATCTCATCCAAGCAATTCGACTTCGGGTATTGGCACGCGTCAACTCCGCTTCTCTAAGCTCCCATTTTTCTGGTATTCACATCTTCTCTTGATTATGATGCTTAGCCTCCTGTCACGTAGACTAAGGTGGGCTGTAGTCGCCGCTGGGATGATGAGCACCTATCTATCTTTGTTTGTCTGTATCAGTTGTTTCTCAGGGTTCTGTTCTATACTTTCGTACTTACTTTTATTCATTCATAGTGACTTCCTACCTACCCATACTTAACTCTATAAATCCCTATCACATATGCCGATGGCTCGAACCCTTCGCTCTTTTCAACTCATTTATCATCCTTATCCTCTTCTGTTACTTCTACGATTGCATCTTCGAGTCTTAATCCTTTCCGAAATTCTATACTTACGCTGTATACTGGATAGAATTTTTCCACGCTTTGGGGGTCGAGTCTAACCTTACGTGATATTACAATTTTTTATAAAAATCATTCAACTCTATCACTAATCTACCTCTCTAACTCTCACTTCTAACTTTCCTATCCTATATCTTACAGAATACGGTTTACTTCGTATTCTCCTTTTGAGACATATATAGCATCACTTGGTCCTACAACTCAATAAGCAAACAATAATGTCTTGGATAAACCTCAACATCATACAAAATGTATGTAGTGAAGCTGGCCATCAATATAGAATACTGGGGTTCTGTTTAAGATTGCTTTGCCTACCCATGTGAGACTGATTTTAATTCTCATCTTCTAACAGTTAACTCCCTGCATATCGAAGGGATCTATCCGCCGTGTATGCACATGTCTTCCAATACTGGAGCGGGTCTCTGGGTTTCAACCCGAGCTTTTGAATGAGGTAGTAAAGGGCCAAACCTCATGTTCTTGAGTAGCTGTTCATTCACTTATTACCTTATTTATTTGCGGCTTGTGATCGTAATACTTACTACTTTATCTCTATTTTCTATAGGTTATATATAGATCAGCGACAGGTGTTCGAGTTGAGAACTTTAACCACTCACTAGTACCATCAACTTTAAGACCCCCAGTCGCCACTAAAGTGAGGTTGCTGTGTACTGTGCACGATGATTTTGTGATAGATTATTTAGGTCACCAGGTTGTTTCGCAGTGCGGTGCTTCTCTTTCTGCACTTCTGTTTGTGGTTACTCTTCCCTTCATTCTGTCGTTTCCTGGCTAATTTTAATCACCTCACTTTTAAAGCCTGTCGTTCTGTTGCTCATACTGTCGTATATTCGATAGCGATGAAAATTTTTATCGTAATTTTAGGCCCCTCCTTGATAGGGCTGTGCCCGTGAGTGGTGGTATGAAATTTGTAAAATGTATATAATAATTATATAATATATATATCTATATATTAATATATATATAATAATATATATTATAATATTAATAATATATATATATATTTTAAATTTATATATATTCATTCATATATTGATATATATATTATAATGATTTTTTAATTAAAACTATCAACTAAGAGTAAATCAATCCGCTATATATACGTCTATACCCTCTCTATTTAATATCCACGCATTACCTCGATATCCGCTATCATCTCTTATCTTTAAGATTCACGATGCGCTTAATATACGCATCTCGATAAACGTATCAAATTTGAGGCATCCGTTCCATCACTAATTATATAGATATAATATAATTAAATATATATTATAATTATCTTTAATATATATTATATATATATTATATATATATATATTATAATATATAATATATATATATTATATATTATATAATATATCTATATATATATAAATTATTTATCTTAATATATTATATATTAATTAATATATTATATATATCATATTAATTATAATATAATTAATATAATATATTAAATATATATATATATTAAATAATACATATATCGTAATTTATATGGTGTCTTATATCTGACTCAAACACATTGTAATTTATTATATTTTAATATATATGTATTAATATATTATATATATATATATATACTAATATTATATATATATATATATATATATATATATATATATTATATATATTAAAAATAATAAATATATATATATTATATAGTTATATATATATTTATAATATAATTAATATATATATATATTAATATTTAACTATATTATATTAAATCTATCTGCAAATAAAATAGAAATCTTTCAATTAAAGTTTTTTTTAAAGTAATAAAAATTAATAAAATTATTTAAAAATATATATTTTATTTGCAAACTTATAATGAAACTAAAGATACGTTTAATTTAAAATTTTAAATATAATTATCTATAATTTCATTTAAATTACTTTTTTATATGCCGTGCCTCCTCCATCCCAATGAATATTGTGGTGTGGGGGAGAGGTATTCATTACTCACTACGCCGTAAGTTCTTGGTCGGTAGGAGTAAATTGAGATTGCAATGTCACATTGTTAAGTGAGTTAGTGCGCGCCGAGATCTAGATTTGTTTGCAAGCCCTGCTTCGAATCAACGCAATTTTTGGAAATCTAGCCACCGTGGACCTGGTTTGCTAGAAGAGAGAGAGAGAGAGAGAGAGAGAGCGAGAAGAGTAGAGAGTGCGAGAGAGAGATCAAGACAAAGTAAATGAAAGAAATAGAGAATTCAGCAATGAATATTTTTATAAAATGGCAAAAGTTTTATGCTACATAAAGTTGCAACATGTTTTAGTAAGAGCAAACATAATTTGTACATTAAATATGGTAATGGAAAATTACTTAGAAAAATTGAATCGCGCAATTATTTTTTCTGATGTCCGGTCATGAAAATTGTGAAGAAAATCTTGGCAACCCTCGCTCTGGCGAAAGAGAAAACGATCCTTAAGCGAGAAATACTCGCTTTAATCCCCTACAACGTACTGGGGTTTAATAAGTAATATATATTTAGATATACTGTATATACATGTACTTTGCTGCTATTTACATAACTAAGATATAAATATAAACGGTAGTATATAAAGAATAAGTATATAATTAATGATAATTAATAGCTAATAATAGTATTAACGAAAAGAAAAACCCCTCTTATATGCTTATTAAGATACCTTCTACCCTACTTATTATATTATACTTATATTATAACCTATATATATATTTATTATATTATATAGTTAGATAGTATATATAATAAATCTAACTATATATCGATTACTATAGCCTGTATACCTCAATAAAATAAACTCTATAACCTACCATATAGAAGCTTCAATACATAACTAGGTGCTATATCACCTATTATAATATATCCGCTACTAGGACACTCATACTCTATAACATAAATTACGTGCTAATAATAATCTACTATAAATATTTATTCTTTCTTTTTAGTAGTATAAAGTTATATTAATCTTATAATTATAATATTCCCTTTAGGTGTCTTACCTCATATGTATGTATAGTTAGGATATACCACTAATAATACCTATAATTATACTAATATATCTCCATCATCTACCAATATAAAACTAATTAGCCACGCTCTCACACTCTCATAACTTCTCACTATCATTATTTCTCTTCTAACTCCTATTTATCTTATTACAATTTCTCATAATTCTTCCTTAAAACACTAAAATATTCTTGGTGCTTTTATGCAATGGGGCGTTGCGATCGCAAAGCTCATATTATATATCTACTTACTTTTTTAAATTTTAAACTGGATATATTATATATATAATATATATCAATATATTTTATTTACTTATCTATTATTATTTTATTATATTCATCTATTATTCCATCTTTATAACAAAATTAGAAGAAAAGACCTCAATTTATTCTATATACTATATATCTGAATATCCTATATGAGACACATATAAATAAATAAACTATTATTAAAACTATATCTAATCCTTGATATTATATTACCTATATATATATCATCTTTTACATATAATATAATTAAATCCTATAGAGCTTATTAACTCAAAATTAACATCACCATTTATATCTACATCATAATGAAACCATACTTTTAAAACCTTTATAGTCACTTGCCTCTTGTATATTAATCTATTTAAAACATATTCATTTTTATTTACTCTCTACATTATAGTAGGATTTATACGATAGTCTATATAATATATCTTACTATACTATAACTGGAACTATATAACATAACCCGCATATATAAAGCAATAATGCAAGACAACGTTGTATTCATTCACCTTTTAAAAATTTGGTACCAATCGGATTTTAACAGCGCAAAAAATAGTAACAGGGTATATATAGCAAAGGTGAAAGTTAAAGTTAGGGTTATTGTTTGGGATTTGTTTAAATTTAGGTTGTTTATATTACTTATATATTATATACTATATTAATTATTTATCTTAATTGACTTAAATTCATCTATACTATCTTACTACATCATTATTATATATATAACAATTATACTAACCACTTATATAAGGATTGATCCCTCATACAGTACAGTTCGGCGTCGGTGTCAAAAATTCTTGAGTAGGCCAATCAAATATATTATATATTATATATATATATATATATAAATTATATATATTATTATATAAACATATATAATATTTTAACTAGATCCACTACCCTTATCTTTAGTAACTTATATATATATGTAAGATATTTATCTTATTTTTATATTATTATATCTATATTACATTTTATATATATATACTACAATATATAAATTAAATGTAAATAATAAAATATATCTTCACTAAGTTAAAAATACAATTATAACATACGTAGTATAAGTAGTAATAGGTAAAGTTCAACAAGCTAAGTAGATTTAAAGTAAAATCTTTAGACATTCACCAGAGAATTACACATACTATAATTAAGTATAGTATATAATCATACTATGAAATATATATATATATAACAAAGTAAATATTTGATAACTAAATGGACTTGCAAAGAATCATAAACGGTTTATGTGGGAATATAATCTGAAAAATTATCATTTTAAGGGAAGTATATTATGTTTGTTATATTATTACTAGTTGATATGAGTAAGGAATATATTATAATAACGTAATGTATAATAAAATATATTATATATAAAGATTAGATAGGCAAATTTACTTTGACAGTTTTAACTTGACAAATTTAGTAAATAAGAGATATTATATGTATTTACTGTTTTATTTATTTTATATATAATTATGTAGTATATTATATATATATGTATATTATAAGAAATTGAAACTGTTAATATAATGTATATAATAATATATGATAATAGAAATCTCTAATGATAAAATAATAAGGTTACTATTTCTTTAAGTGTATATGTTTATAAAGTAATGTTACTTGTTCTGTAGAAATAGGTTCAAGGAGTAAAGCGAGTAACAGATGCTAACATATACTACAATGTTATTATATGCCACTAAGATAGTGATGTAATATATGGACTATGCAAAGATTATATAAACAGTTTATGTGAGAGGATATGATATATTAATTGAAACTATAATCAAGGATCTATTGATATAAGCTCTCCTTAATATAATAAGAGTTTTGGGTAAGATCACTGATACTATAGAATAAAAGTATAAGTTATAATAATTTAGAATTCAAATGTATAATGGAATAAATATTAGATACTAAAACTTTGAGCGCAACGAAATAGGCAAAGAAGATGAATGAGATTTCAAATTATATGACAGTCTCCTTGTTGTATGAGAACATAATTCACATTTGACTTAGAACATTGCGGACGAAGAAAACACATCGTTACTAATTTTAATTGAAATGAATTATCAGAGATGAAACTTGGAAATCGCGAATACGAATATATCTTGATAGATCCGCCCGATTATTAATTATGATAAGCAGCATCAAAATTTGTTCCTAAAGAAACGCCGGAAAAGTCAGTAATAAATTAATGTAATATATGAAAAAGCAAATTTATTTAAACGCAAGAGCACGAAAATCGCTTCCACATTTATAATAACATGATAATTTGCTGACCTTTGGGTTGCAGTAGGGGAAGATCTAAAGGCTCGCACCACGGAGATTCTGACTCGTCAGCGTTGTCTCGCAGACTGCTGGATGAGTCAAATGTGTGTTAGATGATAGTATTATGATTAAAATACATCGGTATAAAAAGATGCATCCAATTCATAAAATTACTATTTAGTTTAAGTTATTTAAGATACGGTTATTAATGAATTTTTTTATTATTTCTTGCTATCCGCATTAAATGGGCGATTATTTAAAGAAAAAAGAAGAAAAAAAAGGACTGGCTCACCCCGTCGGTAGGTTCGTTTAGGCACCAATCCAACAGCTTGCCTAGCTTGAGAGAATAGGAACTTGACTTAATTGTCGAAATCCTCTAGAAAGGGACAGCGAATTAGAACAATTCGATTGCTACCCTTATTAAAAAAGGAATCGAGTTGAAATCTGATCCGGCAATCTGAAAAAACGTAGCCGATTGCGACGGAAAAGTTATTATATATATTATATTATTATCTATACACAATAAACTATTAAATATTCTATATAATAAATATTATATTATAAATACTAGTTAGGAAAGGCACACAGGCCATGAGGGTATTTATATATATATATCTTTATACTTCGTATCATATTGCTTCTAATTATATATATTTCTTATTTATATATACTTAACATTAAATATATATTATTATAATTATATTAACTTTCTATTATTTATATCTTATATATATATATACTTAGTTTTCCTAGGTTGATCATGTTATTATATAACGTATACTATAATCTATTTATAAAACCTACTCATACTAAGTTACCTATACTTAGGGGGTAAAAGTAAACGTTAGTAAGTATGACTATTATATTATTAGACCTAATATGACTGTAATCATAATAGATAATTAGCTGAGACCCTGTCAGAATTGTCATTTTTTCGAGCATCGCGGGCGGTTGGCGAATGCCGGATTTTGCCTTTTAAATCAACCCACGGATGCTGAATACGGCTGGTTTAATTGTAATATTATATAAATTTAATATATTATAATATTTCATATATATATACGGTATTCATTAATAGAGTAAATATTATAATATTTATATAATAGTATATATTATAATATATATAATATATTATAATTCTTATATAGTATATTATTTAGTTAGTTATTTAATCCTCAGTCCTATTAATATATTTGTTTCCAGGGTGCGGGACGGGAACCCAACCTAAATGGATCCATCGAATCTCTATTCCCTAAACTCATCTACGTGCACGTAATGAATAAAGAAATTTTACATGGATTATATACTTATTTACACAGTATTGAAACAAGTAAAAATGAATATTAGGAAAGATTTAGCATTAGAGTAGAACAAAATAATAGCTTAAATCTTAGCTTTCATCTGCTGAGAGTCTGTTCTCTATTCTTCATCAAATATCTATCCAAGAAACTAAATACTTCTTATCACTTTAGAAACTAGTATGGGGACATGAGCCAGAGTTTTTATCATTTCTTGCAAAGTTTAACTTTAAGATCGTAGGTAAAACATTTTTGACATTTTGCTATAATACTACCACAACTGTATAAGGATCGTCAATTTGAATTTTGAGGTTTATCTAGTTACGTTTTTTCTATGTGTATATAGTTTATCATTATGCACTAGTGCATTTTATGCGTGTTCTATCATCACTATCTGGACTGTAGAAATTTCTTCTACTTAGAATCTTTTCTATTGATTATTATATCTATGTACGAAAAAAAGGTTTCTCGATATATACTTTAAACTTTTAATAACCAATGATTTAACGAATAAAAATGACAAGTTTTTTAACTCACCAGCTGATGTTTCCACAAACTCTTGTCTAATTCTCCCCATACCTTACAATTTGGATCATAATATAAAAAAAAAAATGATTTTGTTTTTTCAATATATTGCTAACTTACATTTTATATTGGTACCGCGTTATGTGTTCTTCATTCACTCACTTAGGACTTGATAGATAACATTCTTCACCAGTTTGAAATCTAGCTATATTTTACTTAGTAAGAGTGTTTGGATTCTGTAGTTTTGTTTTAATATTTCCTTTATTTATACCTATTAGGTAAGAATGAGGTATGTATAATGCTATTCAAATTATGTATTAATGGATTATGAATATTATATCAGGATATGATTTTTAATAAGTTACTTTGTTACAATCCAAAATAAATTTTAGATTTATAATCTGGAAATCAAAATAATAATAATTAAACCAATGAAGTAATTGAGTAATTAATTTCACACAGAACCAAAGCATTTTTCTACTACTTACTTGTTTTAATTACAATCTTTTTATTCTTTTTAAAACCGTCAATCATCATTTTTCATTTGAAGATGGTCTCAAACTGCTTCCTTAGGCGTTGATGATTAATGAGTGTATATTAAATAACAGAAAGATAAGTAAGTAAATATTTGATTTTGATTTTTTTTATATTTTTAAATTCATTTAATTTAGATACTATATGCTAATTTCTGTGTTTTTCATATTAAATAAGATTTATGTATAATTTGGATTTCAAAATTGCGCGTGGCGTACAAGAGGTTCTTTGAGCAAATATCTTCTCTTCCACATCATATAATATGCATTCCCGATATGGTGGTTTGGATATGTCTTTGATAACCTTAAGATATATGGAATATCAAGCCGTTTATTATACCTTTTCAACTAATATTAAATTTTTTTTCTTTTCAGATACAATTATAGTTTATTTTATCATGAATACATTTGATTGTTCAAAATCTCGACGAAATAATACTCCAGCTAGAGCACCCATCCGTCAAGGACAGCCGCGATTAACGCTGATGCGGATAGCGGGTCTTTTAAGATATAGTGTGCGCGCGGATGCTCCGCGGATGCGGATGTTACCTACATAACATATTATTATAAGATATGTAATATATATATTATTTATATATTATAATATATATTTCTAACCTACTTATATATATATAATTACACTCAATAAGATATTATTATATATATATATAATATATACAAATATAAAGTATATAACTAGTATAATATTATTCTGGCTTTTTCAATTTTTTGGGCTCACCAACGCAAGTAGGAGTTGCTAATCTACCTGCCCGTCGAAAACTTTGAACTGAAATTTTCATGAATATATATAATTGTAGTAGGTGCATTTATATATATATATCTATATAAATACTATATATATATATATATATATATTATATTATAATTTATAATATTAATATTAATTTTATAAAATAATTATATCTATATATAATATATAATTATCAGTTGTCTACCAGTATGCACTATTATACACGAAGGCAGAAGCCCTATTCAGGAGGGGGTGTATTTCATAGCTCAGAAGCTCCCCAGACTAAACGTCATGACGCAGATAGAACTTAGACGCGGCTTTGAAGTGGAGAAATTTAAATTACAGCAGGAAACACTGAAGTAATGGAAGACGAATTCAACGAAATCGAAGTGGCATGAGTAAGAAGGAAGTCAACTGCAGCGACTCCTTAGAGTTACCTAAATAACACACACAAAACTCATCGCGTATACTAGAACACAGCACTCTTTAGTGCTATCGAAGGTGCGTCCGTAAAAGGTGGTGTACGCGAGTGACAAGTTCCCTCGAGCAACCTGCCGTAGCGGTACCTCCCTATGAAAGAGATAAGTAACCAACCCTCAGTGGCGATGCGCTTCTAAAGGTGGTCAGGATCTAGTGAAGTGGAAAGTAGCCGATGTCTGGAAATAGTTTATATTCCTTTTGCTTTGAGGACCCTTCAAAAGCCGGGATAGAAACCAAGGCACTGGGATACGGCCCCCAGATTATAGAGGAGTTACTCCTATCAAAGTGCGGCGAAGGCCTTGTTCTGATCAGGTACGAACTGAGTAAGAAGATAAAAGTCTCGCAGTTATAACAGAACACCGCAGTTTCTTTGAGGCTCTATATCCCTGCACCGTTGATGATTGAGTTTCCAAGAACTTTTAGTTATTTATTTAAGTATACGATATATATATATTGATAACAAGGAGAGACGAAGAACGTCGAAGAATGGATATAGAAAATGAGTATGGAAGTGTGTTTTTAAGAGTAGGGAGATTTGTAAGAAGTGAGTATTTTAAAGAATTAATTTTCATAAGCGGTGGCGAATCACCACTATACTAGAGAAATTATATATCTACTGATATCAGACGAGAAATAGATATAAGGAAACATTAAGACGAGAGGCTAAATTTAGAATGACAAAAGAGATGAAGCTAAAAATTGAAAATGAGTTGCTAGAATAAGGTCTGAGCATCAGGTATACCGAGTGAAGTAGAGTTAGATGTGACTGGTGAGAAGATCATTAAGAAAAGTAATATAAAGTAGGATATAAAATCAGAAACGTCTAGAGGGAAACACCACTATTTGAACAGAATCAAAGAGAAGAAGGCCCCCCGTATCACCTCATCAGCCGATTTATATGATGACGATTTAGCGAGAATACAGAGCTCATAAGAAGATAAGCAAAAGTAAGGGATGAAGACCCAAAGGAGAGGGTAGAATGGATGATGGCATTGACGCGTGTCCATGATCCCGCATGAAATGCCTTTGTGTGGAATGATGTGCAAGTCGCCCACTGAATCGAAGTTTTCTGCTCGCTGGTTCTGAAGGGCGGAAAACTCATAGAATCAAAAGCAGTGAGTGAAAGTATTAGCGTCGACCAAGATAGACTCTGAGCACCCGGAGGCCATTCTGTGATCCGGAAGAAAGTAATGCTAGATTTTCCAGATGAATTCTAAAGACGAGAGTTGAGAATGCCTTCAACAAGACCTTACATCACGAAATACAAGTTTAGAGCTATAGGGCGATTAGTTAGATGTATCAGAGCGGCTTCTTTTTCGGAACTTGACTGGATCAATATTGTGAGTAAGTGGAAATGTGTTTTATATTTGAGACATAGAGAATAAGGTTGAGAGAGGAAAAGGGGTCAGCACGTATTTGAGCACACGTCCTCAAACAATGGTTTGGATATACATCCGCGACCCATCCGCCGTTCCTAGGTGTCGGAAATTTCAGAGAGTCCCATACGATGACACGATTCAAATGTAATTTCACAGGCAAAGGCATATGACATCTGAGAGGAGATGACGACCATAGAAGAGATATCGTCCAGAATCGTCAGTGTTGAGTTAGAAAATATGTAGAGAAATAAACAAAATAAGATGGACTTTATACAGTTGGAGTAAAGAATTAGGCATAACAAAGAACGCAATCAGAATCGAATTAAAGAGTGATGAATGGTAAGTCTATATTACAGTAAGTTGTTCAGTAGATTGTTTGGCAAGAGGCCAGAAAGAATTTCAGTAGAGACCAAGGAGGTTAGCCCGCACTTTCGTGTTGAATGAAAGCCCGCTTCTCGTCGAAGAGTATCCCTGCAACGAATTTCTACCGATGTAATTACAAGAGTTTATAGGAGAACGCGAATTTTTTCCACTCCGAGTACGCAGCTGGTCTTATCTGAAATGGCCTGAGACAGCACGTTATCGAACCATTGATTATGAGGAGAGAAAGTTTAGTCGAAGAAGGAATGAACTGCTCATCCCGTCAACGATTAACAGCTCTTTAACCCTTCGCAGAAACTAGAGCGTCACACGAGTCAACGCAGTATTCAATTAATAAGTTAGCGGTTGAAACGACGCCAAGGCCCCACAATCGGCCGATCAAAGTGCAGAAAAACGCGTAGGGCAGGATGGACTGTTGGAGAGAAAAATCATTAAATTAAGAGATATAAGGTTGTGGTCAGTTTCCAATAGGAGCGGAAGTGTTTGTATTAAGACGAGAAGGATAGTGTGAAGACATAGGTCAATAGTGTGTTCAAGAATTTGGTTGGGACGAATCGGAATGTTGTGGGTTCTTTAATTAGTTACTCCAGAATCGTTGAGAATCTATTTTCGGACATACCCACCTTAATCAGTATGGCAGGACCCCAACCATTCAGTGTTGTGAACATTGAAATCCCCCAAATAGAGGACTCAGTATTTGTATGAGAAGGATATACAGTCTCCGTGAGAAAGTAGTAAGAATATCATAAACAAGGCGTGAAATCTGTTCTGGTTAGGAAGAACAGTAGCAGAACCAATAGCAGCGTAGTAGAAGGAAAGAAAGATTTTAAGCCACAAACATCAAAACATAAAGGTTAGGAGATTCGAGATCTTTCGAGACGTGTCACAGGAGTGTTTATGTTTACAGTAGTATGAGTGACCCTTTTAGACGGAACTTTTGAAATAAATTATAGTTGACCATGATGAAAAGAGTTAAGGTGAATTTCCTCCATCTGGTCCTCACGACAGGAGCAACAGGTTATGGTTAGAGCTTAGAGAAGCTGATATTCCAAAGGCTGTAACGTTAGGTTGCAAGCCACGGTGTTAGTAAAGTCGAGAGTAAGCCCGCGCCTGTGCAAATCTCCATCGTACATGCGAGATTCACCACCAAACAACAATAGACAAAAACAAACAGACAAAGAAACAAAAAACAAAAAACAAACGTGCCTCAGGAAATTATACAACACTAAAACCCTAAATTTATAACCGTAAAATTAAAAACGCTAAAATCGTATATTTAGTAATATGCACAATATGAAAAATCTTAAGGATAGGAACTCCGACGAATAAAAGAAGAAAAAAAGTAAAAAATAAACATTAAATATTTTTTTCAACTTAGGGAAGGGGAAGAAATCGCACGGAGCTAACCATAATTTTCCATGTTCAAAACAAAGAAAAAAAAATAATACAGAACATTAACTATGTTATGACATAAAATACATATATATTATATCATATATATAATATATATTATATATTATATATATATATATATTATATATAAAGTATAATTATTATATTTTTATAAAATATATATTAATATATATATATATTAATATTAATATATATATTATTATATATATATTTCATATATATATATATTATATATATTATATATATATATATATATAATTTGTAAAGGTTTTACACGGCAGAGTAGGGATCGAGCCGACGTGGGACAGAGGGGTGGGACGTTTTCCATACCCCGTAGCGGAGGGGCGGAGGAGGGGGGAAATAGTCCTACCCTCTGTCCGTTCCCCGGCAAGGCCGAGAGACCCCGAAACTGCCATCTCTGCGATTTACTTTGGGGTATTCTTTAGATATAAAAAATAAAGTATTTTAAAGAAAAAAAGTTACCTCACTTCTACTGTCTGACAATGGCTTCGAAAAACTTTTCTACTTTGTCTAATACCTTTATTTTCCCTCCGAGTTTATGTTTTTTGATTTAAAAACTTCCCACTGACACAAAGCCTCGTATAAATTATCCATATAATCGATACTGGAGCTTTTAATGTAATTTAATATTTTAACACCCGACAACGGAAACATTCGCTAAGCAATAGTTTAACATTGAAAATGATAAGCTAATGATTTTACTATTAAAAAAATAAAAAAAAAAAAAAAAAAAAAAAAAAAAATGATATCGATATGCCAAGATAAACTACATGTAGGACACATAATTTGAACATGATTTTTTTTTCTTCTTATATCTTTTTTATTGAACATTGTCTAACATGATTTGTAACGTTTACTTTTTTTTATTTAGTATTAAACCTTTTAATTGTAAATAGGCTAATAATTCAATATCATTTTCATTTAACCAAAACTGCATTTTCGATAGTTAAAGGAACGAAATTTTATCCTACAAATTCAGGCAAAGACTAAATATTATCACTCAGAATTCAACTACAAGCGGTAAAAATTTCATATTACGCAAAGTAAACATACAATCAATAGTTCGTAATATTTTTTCCGAAATTTATACAACTTAAAAACACTATTTCCTTATACTTTTTTACATTAATTTTTATATTTCTTTCATTTATTAATAAATTAAAATAAAAAATTTACTTTAGGTCAATAGGTCGACTTTCTCACAAATGATATATATTATATATTATATTATATATATTATATATTATAATATATATATTATATTATATTATATATATATTTTTTTATATCTATTATTATATATATATACTATATAATATTATATATATATATTATATATTAATATATATATTTATATATATTATATATATATTATATATATATATACTTATATAATTATAGGGTTGCCCAAAATAAAAACGTGCTAAATATTTTGATAGGCTTCATTTCTTAATTTTAATTCGGATTAAATGCAATGTTCAAATATGACTACGTTTCCTTTTGTTTAGAAATTGATCGTATTTGGTCTTTCTTCTCATCTCTAGAGCAGTGTTGAGATACTCATTTAGTTTCATGTG
>JABUQX010030639.1:5000-10000 GCA_015478945.1 Trachelipus rathkii
ATTCTTCGATGTATGATGTGATTTTTACGGAGGAACTCCTGCCCATTTTCCGAGATGACAAATGATTCAAATGATTCGACTCCCTGAACAAAGGATTTTGCATTGTCGCTATACACAACGTCCGGTACTCCAAAGCGACTGACGAAACGTTTGAATGATTGGACGAATGACTCAGACGACATATCTGCTATCAAATCCAAATATACAGCACGCACATTTAAGCATGTGTATATGATGATGAACATTTTTTGGGCCTGTGGAGAGCCTTTCACCTTCACCCACCAATGCTTGGTGAAGTCCACTCCTACATGTTGGAAAGGGCGGAATAGTTCCACTTGAGCCCTCGTAAAGTTGGTAAAGCGAGGATATTTAAATGCAAAGTTGTTGTACCTCTTGCATATGATACAGTCAGTAAGAACCCTCTTGATGGTAGCTCTGGCTGCGGTGATCCAAAAACCTCTAAGACGGATGTTTGTCAAAGTGGCTTGAATCCCCAAATGTTTGCACTCATAGTGAGCATTTCTGATGAAAAGAAGAGTGAAATGATGACTTTTTCCCAAGAGGATGGGGTTTAGCACATCAAAATCATAGTAGTTGGATCGAGCAAGTCTTCCCTTGCTTCTTATAAGATGTTGATCATCAAGAAACAAGTTCAGATGATTGACCAGATCAGGTGGTGGTTCGGTCAACGAAGGATTAGCTCTCGCTCTTCTTAGAAAAGCAAGTTCTTTCGGGAAGGAATCTTCCTGCATCCTCCTTAGGCAATACAATCGTGCCATTGATTCACAATCAATGTTTATTTTTCGTGTGATTGCTGAAAACTTAAAAAGGAGAGAGCATACTCTTAATAGAGCGTGAAGATTGGAGAACTTTTCAAACTTGATCACAGGTGGTAGTACAGCTTGATTTGTAGTCAGAAGCACAAGAGAAGGATTGCTTGTGCTATTTTCCCACTCTGTTTCAGGCCAATAAATGGGGGCCGATGACAACCATTCAGGACCTTGTTTCCAAAATGAAAGGGATTTCCCAAATTCAGCAGTTGTCAGACCTCTGGTGAGCAGATCTGCAGGATTTTCTTCAGATCTTACGAAATGAAATTTGGGAATCAATTGCTGATTTTCTCTAAGAGAAGATATCATTTTTTGAATATCCTGAATCCTGTTTTTGACGAAAACGCTCTTGTTCTTTTTTCCTCCTTTAAGAATCCACTGCAAAGTAATTTGCGAATCAGAAAAGATGTTTAAAGTATTGAATTTTGAGTTAGGAAAGCCATCAAGGACCTGAGGTAGACACTTGAAGGCTAGAAACACCGACAAAAGCTCTAAGCATGGTAAAGTCTTTCCTTTTAAGGGGGAAACTTTTCCCTTAGACCAGAGAATGCTTGGTTCTTTGGCTGAAGAGGAAACATAGACCACAAAGCCATAGCAGGTAGAGCTGGCATCACAGAAGATGTGAAGAGACAGGTCGGAACTTTCTGTCTCGAAGCAGGACCTATCGAAAGAGATATCCTTCAATAAGTTTAAATCAGAACTCAGCTTCTCCCATGAGGTCCTCAACTCCTCGTCAATTTCGTCATCCCACCCCATCTCTTGTTCCCATGTTTTCCGCATGAGAAGACGGCCTCTGATGGTAACAGGAAGGAACAGGGAAAATGGGTCAAAGACCTTGGCAATTTGAGAGAGAAGCTGACGTTTTGTTTTGGTTGTTAAAGAAATATCAAAGTCACTCAGTCTGATAGAATCTGAAGCAGTATCGAAAAGATATCCCAGAACCCTTTCTTCCGGATTTTGGTGTGATGATTGTTTTCCCTCAGACTCTAGGAGTGTTCTAAGTTCAGGACTATTTGTGCTCCAAGAGCACAAATCAAAACCACCCTCGCTCATGCGAGTTGTAGTCTGATAAAATATGTCTGTTACAGTGTTGATCGAAGAATGAGAGAAGATAAAGTTGTCCATATAAAAATTGTGCTCCAGTAATGAAGAACAAAGATCAGGTGGATACTTTTTCGCGTGGTGTCGTATAACAGCACCGAGTATATAGGGGCTGACTGCCAGACCAAAGATTATGGATGTATATCGAAAGGTGTTCAGAACACCATTTTCTTCCCAGAAGAAGCAGAACCTATTACGATCCTCCTCCTTCTTCAGTCTAATTTGTAAAAAAGCCTTCGATATATCTGCCAGCACTACATACTTATTGGTTCTAAATTGTAAAAGCAGTCTAAACAAAGAAGCCATCAGATCTAAACCGGGGTAGCAAGCCTGGTTAAGAGATGGACTATTCCCGACCCGAAGGCTGCAGTTGAAGACCGGCCTCACTTTGGTTGTCACCTGCTCGGCAGTCTTCACTACAGGGCGATGTGGTATCCATATGTGCTTGTGAAAGTCCCTCGGAGACACCTGTATACGCTCGATGATTCCATCGGCCAGATATTGACGAAAAATGTCCCCATAAGTAGACTCGAGGTTTTGTCTTTGAAGGTTTTGCTTTACTCGATGAAGAGCTGCAAGGGCCACTCGGTGGTTTGATGGTACCTCTTTTAGCACATCTTCGTACCACGGAATTTCTACATGATACCTTCCCTCCTCGAATCCTATGCTCTCATGAAATTTGCGATTGAAAATGGTGTCAATGGAGCCTTGGTCGGCTTCCTCGTTGATGCCAATAGATTCCAGTTTGTATAGGTTTTCGAGACCCACGTCCAGGTCCATGTTAGGGTGTGTGTGAAGAAGAGGATCGAAGTAGGAAGGAGATGGATCTATAATAGAGTTGACGACTGTTTCGGGAATTTTATTTACAGACTGACGGAGAGAAGAGGTCAACTTTGATTGTCATGAAGACTCTTCCTCCTTTTGTTCATGAAAAGAATTAAAGTTGAAAATTGTGTCAATTTGAGAAGGTGTCAAAAAACTCTTGACAGGGCCGAAGGGTATGAAACCATGGCAGGACTCAATAGCACTTCCTCTCAAACAGTTGACAACTTTGAAATGTTTCATCAGGTATAATGAATCTATTCCCAGTAGACACTCCACATTTTCTACACTATCTTCATGGCGGCCTTTATAGTAGAAACGATCCGCAATCTTATATCCATTGCGCCTGATGTTATATTCGGCTCCCATTAATCCCCTTACCTCAAATCCGATGTTAAGACCAGGATCTATGAGCATGGGAACTTTGAAAAAAGAGTCACAACAGAGATTCAGATCCAAGTCTATGGAATGCATTGTTCTGGATTGTTCTCCTAAAAACGTTTTAATTGTTTTATTGCTACTAGGAAGAGAAGACAAATCCACTCCTAACTTCTCCAGGACTCCATTATGACAGTAGCTCCTCTGGGAACCAAAATCAAGAAGACAGCGTACCGCTACAATTTTATTTCCTTTTTTTATCTTAAGGGAAACAGTAGGAAGAATGTTGCCCGATGGAGTGGATCCAGCATTGATACATAGATGATTTCGGCTGGTATCATCATCTTCTGTAAAGGTGGCAGCAGACGACGATGTAGAAGGTTCATCAATGGGTTTGGGTCCTTTTCCCTTGTTATTGGTCTTAACGCCTGAACAGCAAAGAGCAGAGATGTGAGCCTTGCTTTTACACAAGACGCAAGGAAAGTTAAGACCATAAGTCTTTGCTGGACATAATAATGTCTTGTGTTTAGTGCTGCTGCAGCAGGCACAAAGTCCTAAGGCACTGCAGCGCTCTCTTCTTGCTGCCGGATTGGGATAGGTCGAACAAGAGGACATGAAATGAGCACCCCCACAAAGCTTACACTTAACTGAGAAGGTCTCGTTTGTAGCTTTAGATTCTCTAGGAGAAGAAGTGGTTCGCTCCTGCATGGAGCTCTTTTTTGAAACTTTCGATACATAATAAGAAGAGGTCTTCTTTTTGCTTGGGGGTGAAGAATTAGACTTCTTTGTTGAAGTAGAAGAGAGAGGTTTATTCTTCATCCTTTCCATTGATTTCAAAATCGTATGATATTGTTCAAAAATAGTAATAACAGATGGGTACTCCACATTGGTAACGATCTTCATTTCTCTTAAGAAATTTTGAGGCAACTTATCAACCAGAATATGGCTGAGAAGTTTACACCCTGCTGAATCTTCCTCCAAAAGATCCACTCCGAACTCTTTTAACTCGTGGAGGTGAGCCCGTACCTCTGTTACAAAAGTTCTCACTGCTTCAAGATTCTTAGAATCCAAAGCAGGAGCAGAATAAATTTGGTGCAGTAAAGAATCGATAATGAAGGGCTCGTCCAGATATAGTTCTTTCAATATCTGTAAAGCTACTTCATAATTTGCGTCTATATTTGGGAGGTGCTCCACATCCTTCTGAGCTAGGCCGGAAAGATGGGATTTCAAATATTGAAGCTTGGCAGCTTCTGAGAGGTCACGTCTGCACCCGATGATGTTTTCAAAAGAAAGCAAGAAAGATCGAAACTGAAGACGGTCAGTTCCTCCCGAAAAGCTTTTACACTTTAGTGGAGGGATTTTGACTTCCTGTTTGTGTGTAGTTAAAGTCTTCAGCATAGAATGGACCTCAGATTGTTGCTGGTCCGATTCCCTGAGGGATTGTATTCCTGATGCTGACTCATGGAGCGAAACGTTGGCAGCCGGAAGGCTGAATAAATTTTGGATTTTCTGCTGCTGAAGATGGTAGTGGGTGGATCCCACTAATTCCTCATCCAACAATTTAGAATTGTATTGCAGTATATCTGAAGCACAAATTAAGGCCTCAATTTCTCCATCGTATCTGCGTATCTCTCCTAACATTACAGACACCTCCTCCAACACAGACGAAACAAGAGAAAGGTCACCATCTTTTACGATTTCAGCTAGTTGCTTGAACATGATGGTTATTTTTCGCTTCAATGTTCCTCTTGATCTCCTCAGAGGAACTAATTTAGCCTTTACATCATCTGTCACCCTTTTCTCCTCCTCGGGGGCGGTGTCACCTACGCTGTTTCCGATATCCGTAGATATGGAAGTTTCCATTTGATG
>JABUQX010030640.1:0-25000 GCA_015478945.1 Trachelipus rathkii
ACCTTATTTTTAAAATATAATAATGTAAGCTGTGTTGTAAAAACTATGTCTTACTCTGTTCAGCCATCACATGCCTGAATTTTCGTGACGTCTATTGTATTTATTTCATTATATGTTTTTTAAATAATGTATGTTTTAATAAACTTGTAAATATATTTGATGCTAAAAATTTGTATGTCAATGATTTTATAGTTTCTGATTATGTAATAAATGCTTTAAAATGAAAAAACGCGATTTTACTTCCCTTAAAACTCGTATATATAAAAAGGGTTTTTAATAAAATTTCGTTACAATTTTATTTAAAATAAAATGTTTATAAACAGGAAACTCTGTGTGTTTTTATTCTTACATTAAAAAAAAAAAATATTAAAACAAAAATAAAAAGTATTAAAACAAAAATAAAAGTATTAATAATAAAAATATTAAAAGATAACTTATTAAATATATATGAAACAAAAGTGTAAAGGACAGAAAGTTAAATTTTAATGCAAAATTTTAAACAGTAAGCAGAAAGTTAAAGCAGTAGCTTGGGAGTTAAAGCAGACAAACAGTAAAACTTAAGCATACCTAACCCCCTAGGTGTTAGGCCAACACCTCTTGATTTTGATTACTGCTTTAGTATCTTTCAATGTATGAGTTGTAAGAGTAAAGCAGAAGTTAAAGCAGTAAAGCAGATAGTTAAAGCAGTAAAGCAGTGAGTTAAAGCAGTAAAGCAGAGAGTTAAAGCAGTAAAACAGTAAAACAAAAGCATACTAATCCCTTAGAGTGTTAGGTGGCAACTGCCTCTATTGATTACTGATTTTAGCTAAATCAAAAAGTATATGTTTTTAATAATTATATGCTATTGTAGTAAAAAATGAATGACTCATAGTATATTTGTAAAGAAATTCTTTGAATCAGTTTACACTGATATCTGTATTTTTCGTTCGCGGGAATTTTGCCGTCTGCGGACGCACGCGGCGGCAGGTACGCGGAAAGGATATGGCGCCTGCTGGCGCACGCGGCGGCAGTTACGCGGAAATGGCGCCTGCGGGCGCGCACGCGCCGCAGGCGGGAAATATTGCGCCTGCAGGCGCACGCGGCAGTTTCGCGACACGCGGACGCGGACTCTGAAACGTTTGCGGACACTGTCTCAAATACTCTTTAGATATATATTCTGGCATGCTATAAAAAGTGTTAGAAAAATACTAACTCATGGTAGGAAGCATTCTGGCAAAGTTGCACGTGCACCATTCGATTCCTCATGCCTTATTACACTTGGGGTGGGCACCTAAACTAAGAGATAATTTACAGGCTCAGGGAGGCTGAAAGTCTTAGAAAAAGTATCTGTTGGCTGTGCTTTCAGCTCTATGTGGCACTCACTTGGCTCATTGGCACTCACTTGCATCATTGCTCATTGGCTCACTTGGCACTCTCCACTGGCTCACCCAGGCACTCATAGACTCATAGAACACTAATGTAGAACATCACTGATATTCTTGCGGTGAGGTTTGGGAGCCATCAAAGCCATCAAGTTAACGTGAGTTAAAGTACTGTTGTGGTATATGTGGAACCAAAGGCTTGATATCGCTGGTCAAACGAGTTAAAAGACATCAAAAGGGCTGAATTTCAAAGGAAGGACAAAAAATTGCCATGGGTCAAAATTGACTCGAAAATTAGGGGGCGTAAAATAGAGGGGCAATACGTACAACGGTTGCTTACGCAACCGTTTAGCTCAGCTTTCCAGCAACTGAAGGGTTGCAAAAATCAGTTTGCCAAAATTACGAGGTTGCCAAAAAATTAAGTTTGCCAAAAATACAATGTCAAAAACGACCCATAAGGAAGACCAAAGTTGTGATAAGAAAAAAATTAGAGGTAGAGGCTACGTGCAACGGTTGCTGACGCAACGCCGTTTGGCTAACCTTCTTCGAGGTTGCAACGGGTTTATATAAATTCAGGGTTACTTAAAAAATTGGGGTTCTCAAAATTAGGGTTCTCAAAATCCGGGTTCTCAAAAATCCGGGTTCTCAAAAAAGGTTGCCCAAAAAGTTCAAGGCCCAAAAAGGTCAAGGTCAGGTACAAAAATTCAGGCTCAAAAAAGGTCGCGGTCAGAAAGGTCAAGGAGCAGGTAAAAAGTGGGTTTATCATTTTTAAGTGAGACCTCAATATGGAGTAAAATTTGGAGTCTGTCATTTTCCCCCCAAATCTCGTGGTCAATATCTATATACTACTTATATATATGTATATATATATATATATATATATATATATATATATATATATATATATATATATATATATATATATATATATATATATATGTATATATATATATATATATATATATATATATATATATATATATATATATATATACTATATATATATATATTGATATATTTATATACCTTATATGTATATATATATATATATATATATATATATATATATATATATATATATATATATATATATAGCATATATATATATATATATATATATATATATATATATATAACCTTATATATATATATATATATATATATATATATATATATATATATATATATATATATATATACATCTAATAAATACATATATATATAAACAAAAATACACATATACATATAAATATCTTTAATATATATATGCTATATATATATATATATATATATATATATATATATATATATATATATATATATATATATATATATATATATATATATATATATATATATATATATATATATATATATATATAGTCGTATATTTCAGAAAAGTCCAACAACAGAGAATGGATTAAAAATTATTAGCCAAGACAAAAATGATGAAGTTCATTATAAAAATTTTGGTGAGCCTTTTCCTTTCACTTTTTCATTTTTTTTTTTTGAAATATAAATACCTCTGGAGAGGTAAGTATGGGTGCATTCCATTTAAATAAAAGGGGCTTATTATTTATGTGTGAAGTATGTAGCCGGGAAGTCAAAAATTTTTTTTTTTTTAACAATTTACGTTTTCGAAGACACAAGATGTTCAAAACAAATGCAGCAGCTCGCGTAGCGACAAAAGTTTGATTTTTTTTCTACATTTATATATGCTTGAATTTGTTTATTACAGAATGTTTAGTTGTGAATTTGTCTTTTTGAAAACATGGAAAGTTATATATATATATATATATATATATATATATATATATATATATATATATATATATATATATATATATATATATATATTTATAAATATTTATAATTATATATATATATATATACATATAAATATAAATATATATATACACATATCTTTATATATTTTATATATATATATATATATATATATATATATATATATATATATATCTTTATAATCTTTTTTCAATATATATATATATATATATATATATATATATATATATATATATATATATATATATATATATATATATATATATATATATATATATATATATATATATATTTGACTCATCTTAACTATTTTTTGAAATAAATCTGCGTCCTTAATCTTAAGTTTTCCCCATATATATATATATATATATATATATATATATATATATATATATATATATATATATATATATATATATATATATATATATATATATATATATATATATATATATATATATATATATATATGATATATATCAGAGGTGGGCATTCCGAAATTTAAGTCCACAATTCCGCAATTCCGCAATTTCCCAAAATAAATTGCGATAATTTGAAAAAAGTTGCGGAATTGCAGTTAGCGGAATGCCTAAATCATTCCGCAATTGCGGAATTGCGGAATCGCAATTCCGCAATTAGAGGACTACAAGCCCTAAGGTTTATTTGTTTTCAATCCTTAAATTTTAAAAACAATGTACAATATTAGGCATGTATTAGTCTTAGATATGTACAAAAATAATTTGGCAAATAGAAATAAATTCATTTAATTTGGACATTTTGGTTATATATATATATATATATATATATATATATATATATATATATATATATATATAATTATATTTTTTTTTTATATATATATATATATATATATATATATATATATATATATATATATATATATATATATATATATATATATATTCTTCTTTCTTAATATATATATATATATATCACTGCTATACTCTTCTTTATATATATATATATATATATATATATATATAATTATGACTAAAAAATTTTGCTAAATTTTGAATCTCTGTTGTCGCAAATGATGAACTTTTGTGATCTGATTACTAAAACATTATTATTGCAGGTGGCCATAAAAAAACTTCCCGCACCAATCCGTTTCAGTATCAGTGTGTGTCACGAGATCTGTATGTACGGTGCTGTATCCTGTAGCAAATTATTAATGATTATTTAAATTATTATTTATTAATGATTATTTAAATTATTATTTATTAAATGACTTATGACAAAGGAAAACGTGTCAAACGTTTAGCATCACATGCAGCTAAGTTGGTGACAAAAATCTCTTTCAAGTAATAAAGCTACTGCTCCAGTCTGGCCGAAGATGGAATCAGTGTTCCAACACTATCACAGTCAGGTGTATGGCGAACTGTTATAAGAAGTAGCGAAGATGCAGTAATATAAAATCTACTTTGCAAGAAGAAATATTTCTGCCTTCGTTTTGACGGTAAGCGAATTGCAAACCACGAGTATCAAGTGGTAATCTTAGAGGATTGAAATTAGGTATAGTAAAATGTGAATGTTGATTATCACAGTATATTTTTAATGCAAAGTTTGGTGAATCAATTTGATGCATGGAAGAACTTCAAAATAATCGTATGTGACACAACAGCAATAAATACTGGACGAGTGAATGGAATTGTTAAAAATTAAAAACTGAAATGGTCACATGAGGATTTGGTCAACCACAGTACATTGGCTGCCAGCATCATATTCTTGATAGAATCTTAAAGCATGTGTTAGACTTCTTTAATCCAATTTCTTCTACCAAACCAACTCTCAACTATGAATTCGTGGACGAAGTGATAAAACAATACGATATCTTGCAGCAGTCCTACAAGCCAGAGAGTGAAATGATAACTATTCAAAATTCAGGTTGGCGAGATGATTTTAGATTTCTGTATGAGTTATGTAGAGCATTCAGTTTCCTTAAAGAAACTAGTGCGTAACCCGTTAATTGGAGAAAATTACCGTCTCTTCACAATGCCAGATGGAATTCACGTGCTTTATATGCTCTTATTTCGTACTTCCTCCTTCCTAAATGGAGAATTTCACTGGAAACACCGTGCGCTTTCATCTCAAATACATGGCAAGAAGCCTGGTTTTCTAACCAAATGTTTAATGCACAGATTCACCAGGGTGATGGATGGAATTTCGAATTAGAAGTGCTATGCAGCCATGAAGTGCTTTGAAACTCACTGAAATGTTGACAGATCCGTTGTAGATATACCACAGACGAATATTTGTGCCGAACGAGGGGTGAAATTAATGGAAGAACTGTACCAGAAATGCAAAACAGATAAATATTTGAATCTGAAGCTTATTACAACTAATAGATTTTGAAGCTGTGATGAATGCGGCACTTAATTTTCAGATCGATTGTTGTCATGGGTACGGAATATTTTTTATGAATTGAACGAAATAATTGTCAATTTCTGTCACATTATTGTCATTATTAAAAAGTTCATTGATTTCTAATACAGGCTAAAAAATTTTTTTGTCATAACTCTAATATATATATATATATATATATATATATATATATATATATATATATATATATATATATATATATATATATATATATATATATATATATATATATATATATATATATATATATATATATATATATATATATATATATTTCTATCATTAATATGTGATATATATAGTTATATATAACAACATATATATATATATATATATATATATATATATATATATATATATATATATATATATATTATATATATATATATATATATATATATATATATATATATATATATATCCTACCAACTTTAAGGTGGCCTTCAAGGGGAGGTTTGAGCACCTGTTTGTGGACATAGACCTGCTGATGACCACAGCCCTCCGCCCTCATTTCAAACTTCCAGTCGTTGAGTTCCTGAATGAGGACTTGAAGGAGATCATCAGGAAGAGGGTTATCAGTGAGGTGCTGATAAACGTGACTCCTGGTCACGACAACGATGGTGCCGCCCAAGAGCAGGAGCAGGTGGAAAACGACCCCTTTCATTACATGAAGGCGAATGACAACCAGCCTCTGGCTATCGACCACCATGAGGAGGACTTGAAGAAGGCTTTTGAGATTTGGAACAAGCTGAAGGTGAAGAGGACCACCCCACTGTCTGTATACCTATTCCCTCAGCAGCACAGAGAAGTCTGGTTGGACCTCTTTATCAAGTACAATACCCCTGTCCCCCTTCCGCGGTTGTGGAGAAATTGTTCAGTTTGGGCTCTAATGTTCTCAGGCCTAAGAAGTCATCCCTGACTGATGAGAATTTTGAGAAGCTGGTGTTTCTGAATTGAAATATGCACCTCTTGAATTTGAAGTGCCTGTGCCAGATGGAGTAAAAGAAGGGGAGAAGGAGGGAGAACAACTTAGCAATGACTAACTAGTAATTACAATTGGGTTATATATATATAAAAAAAAAAATATATATATATATATGTTATATATATATATATATATATATATATATATATATATATATATATATATATATATATATATATATATATATGTATATATATATAGATACTAACATAATTGTCGTTACTAATTAGTCAATATTTATATACAGCTATACTCTCCTCCTTCTCCACCCCTTTGGCACAGCCAAGAAGCACGATTCTCTGGAGAGCTCTGGGAGAACGAGTTTTGAGGCCTGATGGAAGAAGATGCTAGTTCTACTGAAAGGACGAAAATCCTACCTGTGAGTGTTTAACTCGAGGACTGGCGTCGGAGACCATTGCCCCGAGAAATGGTTCTCTAGAGTGTTCTAGGGTTAAGAGTTTCGGACCAGAAGAAGATGCTGGATCAACTGAAAGGCGAAAACCCTAGGAGTTGTTCTGGATTCATATATATATATATATATATATATATATATATATATATATATATATATACATATATATATATATATATATATATATATATATATATACTATATATATATACCTACTATATATATATATATATATATATACATATATATATATATATATATATATATATATATATATATATATATATATATATATATATATATATGCATATATATATATATAATCTATATCTTTATATATATATATATATATATATATATATATATATATATATATATATATATATATATATATATGAAAAGTTTTAAAAAAGAAAGATGTTTGGAATAATAAAAAGGAGGAAAAAAAGAAATATAAAAGCTGCAACGTAAGAGGGGAAAAAAAGAGATAACTGAACAGTTTGGAAGGAGGGATGAATGGAGACTTACAAGGGAATAGGAGCTCTTCTGGAAGGAAGCGCGAAAGGTTAAGAATGAATAAGGAGGAACATGCTCAGAATAATGAATAGGGATGGTGCTTTCGTAACTGAGGAAATGGATGTGGCGAAGGAACACTTCGAAAAATATGTATAACATTGGTAGTAATGAAGAGGTGATAGTGAATGTGTGTGGGTTGATGGTGCAGGAAGGAATGGATATTTTGGGATGAGGTCATTAATAAGGAGGAGGTAATGGGTGAGTGAGATGAAGATAGGTAAATCTGCAGGTATAGATGAAATTGCTGGTGAAATGAGCAAGAACAGAGTTGGATGGTGAATGAATGGATTTGGAAATTGTGCAACAAAGCGTATATGGAGGGTAGTTCCGAGGATTGGAGGGGAGAGCATGGTACCCTTATATAAGAAAGGGTAAGGAGAAAAGGGTAACTGTAGGAATTGTAAGTTTAGTGAGTGTTGTAGGGAAGATATATGCTCGTATTTTGGTCGAAGAGTGTCGAGTGACTGAAGGACTGATTGGTAAAGAACAAGGTGAGTTTAGGAATTGTAGAGGATGTGTGGATCAAATATTTACATTTGAAACAAATGATTGAGAAATGAGGGAGAAGAAGAATAAATTGTATTTAGGTTTTATGGATTTGAAACAGGGGTATGATAGGATTAATAGGGGGAAGCTCTATGGTAGGTTTTTAGTGTTATATGGTGTTGGTGGTAGGCTTCTGAATGGAATCAAAAGTATCAGCTGCAACGATAAGTGAAGCGTGTACAAGAATCAAAGGATTGGTTTACTATTAATGGCGGAGTGAGGCAGGGGATTCATGGTTATTCAATTTGCATATGGATTGGGTTATGAAAGAACCAGGGTTTGGTGGCAGGAGATGGTGTTAGAATGATGGAGAATGGAGGAGTGGAGGGTGCCCTTGCCTATTATATACGGATGATTTATTTGGCATTGTGTGGTGAATCTGAAGAGAGTTTGAGATGATTGGTAGAGATTTGATTGGATGTGAGTAAGGATGTTGAGTGGTAGATAAGAGGGAGGTTGCTAGTTTGTGAGTGAGGACAGTCCTCAGTGAGTAACGTTAGAAGGTGAGCAACTGGAACAAGTGTCTGATTTTTAAATATTTAGGATATGTGTTGGATGATAAGGGAACAGATCATGCAGAGTGATGGAAAGTTGTGAAAGGCAGGAAGGTGGCTGGGTTGCATTAAATCGTTGGTGGATGTAAGGGACCAAGTCTTGAGTGCACTAGATTCTTACATGAAAGTATCATTACCCAATCCATTATTATAGTAAAGTGAGACTATAGTTACCCAGGCAAGAAAGTACAGTGATCTGGTAGAGTATATATATTAGACATTCCCCAAAAGGAAAAACGTTCATTTGAAAAGTGTTCTTGAAACTTAAAAGAAATATATTCTCTTTTTAAAGAGATTATTGGTGCTAAGGAAGAAGAACCAGAAAATGAGAGAATAAATGAAAGTACGTTGAGATGGTTTGGTCATGTGGAAAGGATGGATGACAGCCGGTTGGTTAAGGGGATGTATAGTGGTGTGTGTGTGTGTGTGTGCAATGTATAAAATTAAATGTGTGTGTGTGCTGGTGTGTGTGTGTGTGTTGTAGATCGACCCGGCTGGGGACCAGGGCAAGGGGTGACTGAGTCCGTAAAGAATGTCTGGAGAAATGTAAGTTTGTCAGAGAAGCGAAAAGAAAGGTGCATAATAGGGTGAATGACGGGTTTTGTAAGGGTAAGGTTGTGGCCACTGGGCCAAGGATACCCCACATTGACGAGATGATGTCGCGGTTTCGTGATGCTCTAGGGTGGATTGTCTGACTGCGACGAGTTCTCACTAATAGGTATAAAAGGGGCAGTAAGGCTGGACTTTCTTTCACTCCTTTACATCATATTTTCTTTACTACTTTTCTTTCAGATTTTTTATACCACAGTCTTAGGAAAGAGAATTGGATGATAATATATATATATATATATATATATATATATATACATATATATATATATATTCTGCCTGCTATATATATATATATACTCTGCTCTCTGCTCTGCTCTGTATATATATATCATATATATACTGCTGGTCCTGCTGCTATATATATATATATATATATATATATATATATATATATATATATATATATATACCACTGTTGAGGAAGATATATATATATATATATATATAAGCAAGTCATTGCTATAAAGCTTGTTAATTGTTATATATAAAAATAACATTAAAATGTAAAAATTAAATAAATATATAAATTGTAAGGTAATTTTATCGGAAATTATGTTTTTAACCGCCAATAAAGAGTTAGCGGACTGTGGTAGACTTCAGTAGTGAAAAATAATTATTAGCGATAGAATTAGCTAATTTGCGATAGCTGACTGGCGAAGCAAAAAAAGTTGCGGAATTGCGGAATTTCGATAGCGGACTGGCGAAAAAGAAAAAGTTGCGAAATTGCGGAATTGCGATAGCGGACTGGCGAAGCAGAAAAAAGTTGCGGAATTGCGAACTGCGGAATGCCCCACAAAAATAGCGGAATTGCGAATTGCGGACTAAAAAAAAAGTTGCGGGTGCCCACCTCTGATATATATATATATATATATATATATATATATATATATATATATATATATATATATATATATATAATTAACTTTTTTTATATATATATATATATATATAGATATAGATTACATATTTAATCCCTTTCTGTTTTCTAGTTACTTTGCACATATATATAAAAGCTTCAAATATTGATTTATTTCTTTGTTTAAGACTTTGTATTTTTAGTTATATAGTGATGAATGAAAGTAGTATTGATAAGTCTAATAAGCTACAATTAGTTAGATCAAAAATTTGGGTTGGCCGAGCGCTGGGTTTTACTTTTACTTTTACCACCACTGGTCAACCCTATTTGAAATTTAAGTCCTTTTTTTCTCCATTTCACGGTACCACTAATTGACATGTGTAAGAATGAGTTTACTAATTTTTTTTAACTTTAATATTAATTACAATAATTAAAATTATATATATATATATATATATATATATATATATATATATATTATATACTACTATATATATATATATATATATATATATATATAACTCTTCTTCAACTCTTTATATATATATATATATATATATATATATATATATATATATTTTATATATATATATATATATATATATATATATATTTCTTTATTTATAACATTTCTTTTAGCATTTTTTTGTCAGGTTAATCTAGATTAGAGCGGGTTAGGTTGGGTTTGAGATTGGTTAGGTTAGGATAAGTTAGGTATATTGGCTAGGGTAGGTTAGATGGTTAGGATTGGCCAGGCTAGTTAACATGAAAATGCTAGAATTGGAAAAGTGGGGTCAGGATTTTCGAGGGTTTTGGTTAGTTGTTATGTTAGGTTGGTTAGTTAGATTAGGCTAGAGTTAACATGAGAATGCTAAAAAATAGGATAAGTTAGGTTGAAGTTGTCGAGGTTAGGTTAGTGGTTAGGTTGGGTTGAGTTAGGTCAGGATTAGCGAGACTAAGTTAGTTAGGTTAGGCTAGGTTAACATAAAAATGCTAAAAATAAGATAAGTTAGGTTAGGATTGGAGAGGTTAGGTTAGGTTAGCAATAGTTAGGATAGGTTAGGTTAGGTTAACGAAAATGTTAAAAATAGCATAAGGTTAGGTTAGAATTGGAGGTTGAGTTAAGTTAAGTTGAATAGTTAGGTTAGGTTAGGTTAGTTAGGTTAGGCTAGGTTAAATTAGGTTAGGATTTTTTTTTAAACAAATTTTTAAATAATTTAAATGCGAATTTAAAAAAAGGTAAGATGACTTATTCTGAAAATAAATATTATTAAACTCTATTTTCTACAAAGATATGAGTGGGGAACAGAAAACAGGAAACGGATTGAAATTTCTACTCAAATATTAAAATACATTTTTAATACGGTACTTAAATTTTACCGTTAAATTACCATTTTGTATTATAAAACTATTTTTTTAAAAAAAATAAAATATCGTAATTCTACCTTCATAGGTGTAATTAGGGGGTCAAGGGGGTGTACCCCACCCCACCCATCTTAATTTGTTGAGTCAATAAAAAATATATATAACCTGTTTACTGTAATTCTCATAAAAGGAGGCCATCTTCCTCCCAGAAAAATTCTCTAGTTACCACAATGTCTATTGGTTGGCCGAGAGCCGGAATTTTGCGCACCGCACCGCACCCACCGCACCGCACCGCACCTTTATGTTTCAATTTGCACCGCACTCCGCACCGCACCTCTATATTTTAAAATTTTCACCGCACCGGTACACTGGATTGTCTGCCGCACACCGCACCGAACCGCACCGCACCGCACCACGCACTGCACCGCACCTGGTACGTCGACCAACCCTAATGTCTATTATATAAAGTTACAATGAAAGAATGATTCATTATTTCATTTTATAATCATATTATTTCAATTTGAATAAATTCATGTTATTTTATCTGTGTTAATTGGTGCGTGTGTGTGTAGTGGGGGTAAAGGGGGGGGGGATACTGTGTCGTACTTAAGTCTGTTGGGGGGGGGAAGGGGTGCTAGAGTGTTTTACCTGTGTGTGTATTTTAATGAATTTTATATCATAATTTTTTGTTTCTGGTTCATTAGATATGAAATAATTGATATGGAGAGTATATAATAATAATAATAATAATAATAATAATAATAATAATAATAATAATAATAATAATAATAATAATAATAATAATAATAATAATAATAATAATAATAATAATAATAATAATAATAATAATAATAATAATAATAAAATTAGATATATTTTCTTAATGAGGGCGGAAAGATTTATATTTTTCCTGTTAAAAGCATTTTGTCATAAAAAGGACACTACTAAAATGTCAATCAATCTATCTATCTATCTATCTAATTTATTTATATAGTGTATATGTTTTGGTCAATATTTATTGTAATTAGTATGCGTGTGTTTACTGTGTTAAATTTATAAAGAGTGTATTAAATGAGTGGGGTATAAGAGACTGTATAAGACAGGGTGGAATTTTATCATCGTTGTTGTTTAATATTTGCATTAACGATCTTATGAAGAAGATAGTGAAAAGCAGAAAAGGTACTAAAGTACTAATGTTTATGTCGAATATAATCATGTATGTGGATGATCTAGTTTTGTTAGCTTCCTATGTGAACGGTTTTCAAAAACTATCGAATATTTGCAGAAAACACAACTTCGGATCTAAGTATTAATTACAATAAAAGTGGTTATTAATTTTTGCCAAAGAACTAAGAAAATCGTTCATGTGGGTTATCTCCCTCCAGTTAAGCTCAAGTCAATTTTTTTTAAATCTACGTAATCGAATAAAGTCTACAAAACGCTCTTGCTGTTAATGCGTGTATTTTTTAACAATGCAAAGCGAAATAAATTATAAATATAAATATAAATTACATTATATATACGTTAATTATAAGTTATGTTGAGTTTAGTTAGTTTACATAGATTTAAACTTGTTTTTTTTTTTTTTATTTTAAAGGTGTGAAGCTTCTTTATTTATAGTTTCAATTTGACTTTCCTCATTACTTCAGTTTTTTGAAATGTGTTCGAATTCATGCAATCGATATGTGTATTGAGGTGGAGGCAGATAACCCACATGATCCAAGAAAATTAAGAATAATTAGTCAAATTGAAAATATTTCATTGTTTATTAAAATATTTAAATGAGATTAAATATCTCGGTGAGACATTAAAAGAAGCTAGAGACAAATTCTTGGGAATGTTTAACGTTTTATTGTGAAAATTTGGTTCGATAATTGAAGATATTATCGCGTCTGGGTTGCGGTGTCATTGTTGTTGCGTCGTGTTTGCTTTAAGATGATTAAGGGGCATAAACAGCAGTGCCAGAAGCCCCTTATATAGTGGGATGCAAATGACTCCAAAACTTGCGTAAAATAGACTTTATTTGAATGACAATTAGGCTGTGACAATGACTGAAACAGTGACTGGTATATTATGACCGAGACCCCAATCCTTGTGTACCTACCAATTAAGGAATTCTACCAGAATAATAGAATTTAAGGCCACACGCATCTACTTCCAATGCTTGAAATCGAAAAGTAATAAATGAGCGGGAATACTGCACGGCCACCGACGCTAGACACAGTGTATGAAACTATAGTGCAGATTTCGTAACAATCTCGCACTACAATATATTGTTTTATTTAGTAAGATCATATTGTATGCCTTTTACGCGGCAAACTTTTGGACTAATAGATTGAATAGTAGTTTGAAGTATGTTTTCATAATGCATATAAAAAAATATGTAGTTTCTAATAGTATTATAAATCACCTAGAATGTAATTGCTTGATTATGTAACAACAGTTTAATCAGTTCTTAAACTACCATAAGGTATGAGCTGTCTTTAAGTTACTTGACAAATCATGTTTATTTTGTAAAAAATAAATAAATAAATCCTTTATTTTTTTAAGACAAAGTATCTTAGTAAAAGACCTAGAAAAGATATGTAAGAAAATGTACAGAATAGTTGATATATTTAATAATGACCTTGAAGCCTTAAAATCAAGGATAAAATTTTACTCAAAACAGAGAAAATAGCCTAAGATAAAAAGAATGGCAAAATTAGAAGCTGGCACCATATGGTCGACAGGGAAGAGGATTGACAGGTCAAATGGTCGACGTTTCTAAAAAAAAAAATTTGGTTATTTAGAGTTCCTCTAACGAATCCAACAAAGGCACCAACTAATCCTAACCGAATTCAAGGTTGGTTATTTACCTAACCTAACGAATCCAACAAAACTTAACCTAACCTAACCTAACGAATCCAACAAAACTTAACATACCCTAACCTAACCTAACGAATCCAACAAAACTTAACCTAACCTAACAAATCCAACAAAACTTAACCTAACCTAACGAATCCAACAAAACTTAACCTAACCTAACCTAACGAATCCAACAAAACTTAACCTTACCTAACCTATCAACCAAACTTAACTTAACCTAACCTAACGAATCCAACAAACTAAACCTAACCTAACCTATCCCAACGCCTGCGGCGGGCTATACAGGAAATTTTTTGGATGTTATGTAGACCCTTTTTCCTGCCGACCCATTTGTCGACTGTTGTTTGGATATTCGGAAATCGCTTTTTGTGCAATTGAGTATGAATGTATAGGGCAGGGCAGGGCAGGGCAGGGCAGGGCAGGGCAGGGCAGGGCAGAGGAGTGCGGAACATCTGTTTTAAAATAACTTTTCCCTTCTTGGTGTAATTAAGGTGGTGAGGTCTGGTAAGAAAGTGATTTGCTATAATAAATTGGCAGCCTATCATGTCAAGATCGGACCCTCTATAGGTAAATTAATTTTTGTCTCGACGTATGTAAGTGGGTGGATGGGAGTGGAAGGGAGGCAGCTTTTAGTGTGTGTGTGTGTTATTATTATTATTATTATTATTATTTATTATTATTATTATATTATTATTATTATTATTATTTTATATATATATATATATATATATATATATATATATATATATATATATATATATATATATATATATATATATATATATATATATATATATATATATATATATATATTAGTATTAACTATATTATACTATACTTATATATATATATATATATATATGTGCGTGTGTATCTATTTGTTGTATTCAATTTAATACTTCTAAATTTTTTTATTACTGATTACTGTGAAATAACAATATGCTGAAAAAAAAGTTTTCAATAAAATATATATAATCTATAATCAATAAATGCCTTTTGTTATTATTATTATTATTATTATTATTATTATTATTATTATTATTATTATTATTATTATTATTATTATTATTACTTTTATTATTATTATTATTATTATTTGAATCTGATTCGTTTTAGGCAATTAGTTTGAATAATTTTGTGAAGTAAAACAAAATTTATTTCTTGTTGAAAAAAAGTTTGAAAAAAAAAAAGTTTTCTCTAATGATTTTTTTAATGACGTTTTATTTTGATTCTAATCGAGAACTTTTTGGTGTTTTGGTTGTGATGGAGTTATTTAGAGTTACTTGTGGGTGTATTGATGAATGGTGTCCGTCAGTGGGGATCAAGGTTAAAGATGATTTTTCGGCAGAGGTTGACATTCTGTTGGAAAATAGCCAATCTTCTAGGTGGTTTAGGCAAGTCTGAATTTAAATTGCAACGATTGGTACTGAGTGGTCTGGTATGGTTATGGTTATGTCATCTGCATAGGGTATAAGTTGTGAATTGAGAGATTGGGGTGGGGATGTCAGCTGTAAAGAGGTTAAACAGGAATGGGGACAAAATGGCGCCATGAGGGACTCCGTTTCTTAATTTTACTGTTTTTGAGATTTAGTTTTTGCTGGATACCTGTGCGGTGCGTCCAGATATGAAATTGGCTAGTCATTTTTTATAATTGCTAGAAAAATGCGAGTTTAGGAATTTTTTGGTGAGTATGTGTCTGGGTACTGAGTCGAAAGCTTTACTAATGTCGATGGCTAGGAGTATTGTTCTGTGGGATGGAGTTTTGTTTAATCCGTTTATGATGTTTTGTGTAATGTTTGTTAGAACTGTTGAGGTGGAGTGGGATTTTTTGAAGCCATGTTGGTGATTTGGGAAGTGAAAGTAGGGTTGGATTTTGGTGAGTACAATCTTCTCCATTAGTTTGCACAAGGATGAAAGGAGGGATATGGGTCGATATGAGGAAGGGAGGTTGGGGTCTTTTCTGGGTTTTAATTTGGGAATGATTATTGCTTTTTTCCAGTATGGAGGGATATAGTTGAGTGACCAAGATTTGTTGAAAATGTTTGTAGTGAATGAAATAGCGGTTGTTCCAAAGTGTTTAATGTGAAGGTTAGAAATCTCCAATCTTATCTCCTCATAAAACAGAAAAATTCAAAAAACACCTAACTGATGATATGAAGCCTGAAGAAAAAAAGAACATGGCAGGTAATAAAACGTCTCCACAACTCCCAAAACAACTCTCACCTCCACCGTCGTATTGTTGATTTCCAGTAGAGGTAGGTGAGTTTCTATGTATTGGGTGAATTTTTGCCAATTTGCCTTTTTGTAGTTTGTAAAGGTTGTGGTAATTTTGGGGTTCGGTATTTTTGTTGTTGTATATATGATTATTATTGGGACGTGGTCGAATGGGAGATCTTTTTTTGAGTTCCATGTTATGTTGGTGAAAAGAGAAGGAGAGGAGAAAATGATATACAGTTACCGCAAAAAAAAAAAAAATGATCGGTCAATGAGAATAAAAAAAAATTACAGAACACAAAGATTTATTTCAGTTTACAATTGAAATATCGTATTTGCATTCATCACTTCGAATCGTTTAGGCATAGATTTCGTCAGTGAGGTCATGTTAGTTGTGGTCCATGCTTATCCAAAGGAGTTATAGCGATTCAATAAGACGTGGTGTAGATGAGGTGTCTGCTGTTGCTAGGTGCTGTTTCATGTATGACCCACAGTATATATATTACCAGTAGGTCAGATAGATAGGAATATTGTCGGGCAATTTTCTAATATGCCCTTTTAGAATTGAAAATAAAATCATGTACAATTTATGACGTTTTCGAGCATAAAGTAATCTAGCAATATTTTAAAAACAAATATTAGAAATTTTCCTTAAAATTTTTTTTTACCACGATAAATACTAAAAATATATATGACTAGAAATAAATTTTGCTAAATATAAAGCAATTTAAATGTTTTTATTTTTTGGCGGGAAATTTTGACGGAAAGGTACACTGCACATACACACAAGGTGGTCCGAAAATTATAACATTGGACTGAAGTACTAATAATACCTCTACTATGTATGACCAGCAGTTTTCTATCGGATTGAGGTCAGGGCTGTTCCCTGGTCAGTCCAGAATGACAATATGGTGACGAGCAAGGTACGTTTTGAGACGTTTGGCGGTATGGCAGGGAGCAATATCATGCATAAAGAAATCCGTTTGATGAAAGTTTACAAAGGGGAGAAAATGGTTCTCCAAAACCTTCAAAAACCGCTCACTATTCGTTGTAAAGTTCATAGGAAGGAAGTACAGGCCTTCCCTAGCAGTATTTCCACTGAAACAACCCCACACTATTACCTGATCTGAATGTTTAACAGTCTTAACTGTGTGCTTGGGATACCTACTGATGGAATTTAGACGTCGTACGGGTTTGGGTGTCCCCCTAATGTACTTTCATCCGAAAGCATGACGTCCTTCATCCAGTCTTTGCAGCGCAGCGACACTGAAAATGCAGGTCCTTTTGGAGGCGATATTGGATTGTTCGTACCGACGTCTTTCAGCAACTATGAATGAGTATCCTTTAATTCAGCAGCTGTAATCAAAGGGTTCGTTGGCACCTCTCTCGCAACAACATATCTGTCTTTCGGGCAGTCGGTCTCTCTCCCAGACCAAGGTTTTCTTTATGGAATTACGTTGGGAGACATTCCTCTACCGGCAGAAACACGTCTTATATGCTTCCCCACGGCCGGTTCGACGCAATATCTCTTTCCTTTCATTGGAACACCTCTTTCCTGAATTCAAGAATCACAGCCTTCTCTACATCTTTTAAGTATTTAGGCATTTCTAAATAGGAAATTCGAGCAATAACACAGCCCACAAGAAAACTTATTTAAATTGGCTAAATTCAACAGCATACGTACTATAGACACATCCACCACTTAAAACCGTTCGGATAATACAGACCACTCTTAACGAGCGTTCTCACTTTGACGTGTCTACAACTCTGCCAGACGTACGATTCTTCCTTTAACCTGCTTCCCTATCGTTGAAAACGAGTCATAAAGTGACCATGTCAGAATGGTAAAAAAAAAAATCACTGTAGTCTCGTTGACTATATATATATATATATATATATATATATATATATATATATATATATATATATATTATATATATATATATATATTATATATATATATATATAATTATATATATATATATTATTATATATTGGCCTATATATTATTATTATATATATATATATAATAATATATATATATAATAATATAATTTTTTTTTGTTTTAACTATATATATATATATATATATATATATATATATATATATACGAAAAAGTGGACTGAGTTAGTAAAGGAATGCATGGAGGAGAGGAATGTAAGTTTGGTAGAGAAGAAAGAGGCATAAAAGGAATGAATGCTGAGTTTTGTGAGGGGGTATAGTTGTGGGCTTGGCCCAGGGATGAACCTCACATTGATAGATACCATAGTGAGGGGTCCGACGCAGTCTCGTAAGCCCTAGGTGAATTTTATGTCTGCGACGAGTTCTCACCAAGGGGGTATAAAATAAATATAAGGGTTTTCTTTTCGACTGTACGTTCTTCTACTACTTACTGTTTCCGGTAAATATGCACCTCACCCCAAAATCTGGGGAAAGAGGTAGATGATATATATATATATATATATATACCTATATATATATATATATATATATATATATATATATATATATATATATATTTATTTTTTTTTGAGTTAGTGTACAGGACCCACCACGGCTCACAATGAAGCGGCCACACTAGGGCTGAAAATCAGCACCATGGGAGAGCCCCCTGTCATAACATATATATATATATATATATATATATATATATATGTATATATATATATATATATATATATATATAGTATATATATATATATATATATATATATATATATATATATATATATATATATATATATATATATATATATATATACAGTATGGCATGAACATCCGCGAAAAGAAACGTCCGAAGACTTAGTTCGTGAAGAAGTTCAGAAGAAGATTAATAAAATTATGTACAGAGGAAGACAAAAACTTCTAAAAAAACACATGAAGTTTATAACAAGAAAACCGAAAAAAGATGTAAAAGAAAAAGCAGAAATTGAAGAGAAAGATGAATATTATTTACATCAGGAAAAGAAGCAAAAGCAGAAATTGCCGAAGCGACGACGAACGAAGCATAAAACTATACGATAAATATCAATATTTAGTTATTATGAAACTAGTTGTAAAATTTGTTGAGTCAACTAAATATATTGTTTATAATAAATTGATTAAAATTTAATATACAAACTATAAAAGTATGCTGTAAATGACAATATACGCTAATATACAAGTTTTATACATGTAATTTAATGCAATAAAGTTTATTTTTTAAATTTATTTTAATATCACTAATGTAAATAACTTGCAAGAATTTTAATTTAGGGATAGTAGTGGAAATGTGTTTTGTTTATGTGAATATAAGGATTCATTGCTATTTGTATTGTGTAGTTTTCATTTAAGATGTAAATATTTGTTCTGGGAAAACTCATGAATGACTACAATGTTTAAATAGGTTCAAATGATTATAAGTGAACATTTTAGATTAAAATTAACTGAAAAGTAAGTTTAATAATAGCCCAAGAGAAAGGTTTGTAATATGAATTTTATACCATGAATTTAACACTTGAACCATGGTTCAAATGCGCTAACTAACTCTGAGGCGAAAATACTTTAATTATACAGATAATCTTGTTTACAATTCGAAAGCACAATAGTTACATCTCGGTATCTGGTTGACTCCATGTGTAAAATTTACAACACGCAACTCAAACCTACAAACCCGTCTCAAAAAATAATAATTACGTGCTGATCGTCGATAATGTTCGTTGGCAACTCAAGACCCGATAACGGACTATGAAAGAAGTATATTGTAGCATTTTGAAAGTCAAAACCTGGTCCAAGATTATTCACTATTACTTTAACTTTTTATCAAATGATCATCTGGGTTAGAATTATAAGCATGGTAAATAAAGTCCAGTTTTTTTATTTCGTTTTTTTTTTTTTTGGGGGGGGGGGGGGGAAGGGGGGAACTCCACTGTTATTAAATTAAAAAAAAAACAGAATACTACAAATTTAAATTTCAAATCAGTGCCACGACGTATCATTGACGTGTAACATTAATAAAAGGATTATGAAAATATTTCTCAAAAATTGTAGAATTCTTTTATTAAATTTTCAATATAAATAAATTAGATTCTTGGTAAAAAAACTGAAAATTTAATAAAAAAGCCTAACAATTTAACAGCCAACCAAGATAAACCAGAAATATTCCAATGGAAACCAGCTAAACCATACTATCAAAGATGGTATATACCATGGCAGAGAATTTGGATATTGAAGATAATCTATCAATAACTATAAAGTATCTTTATTAAAGACACAACCTGTTACTATTCCTCTATTATATTAATTACCTAAAATTAAACCCATTACTAAAAACCAATAAAAAAAATGGTTGCAGCTTTTGAAGAATAAATACCGAAACTATTTCTATAAATAAAAAATGCATCTGAAAGAACTTCATATTGTTACAGAAACATAATAAGAGGTATTCTTCCAAACCCTGAAGATATCTGGTTACTACTTGGTTAAGCAGTTTTAAAGGCAAGTGGTGCTACTTTGTTGTTTCTTGAGAAGTAAATCTTGGAAATTTATCTAGAACTTCTTCCCATTTTAGCCTTCCTTCAGAAAGTTGCCTAATAGTGTCAGGAACGTCGTCGATCTAGAAAATAAATAAATTCTTAAGCTTATAACAGGTTAGGTAACTTAATCTTCAATGGTGATTTTCAGATTCAATAAACAAAACTGTCTAGAACCTAAACAATAAAAATAAACTGGGTTTAAAACAGGAAGGTTTTTCATGCCTCTATGGCGGAGCTTTCGATTCAAATGAAAAAAACAGACTAAAACTATAATACTAGTACAATAATAAGTTATTGAGTATTGAATGAACGTCTATCTTAAAATCTGAAAAGTAAACAACTTTATGTAGTACCCTAGCCTAGATCTAACATTTAAATATTCAACGAAGCCAAAAGGACATAATTAAAGCATATACATCAACACAAACCGGCAACAACCCCCTCAAAAAAGGGGATACTCAAGTATACTCACGGCCACATACATCAACACAAACCGGCAACAACCCTCTCAAAAAAGGAGATACTCAAGTATACTCACTGCCATTCGAACTTGAAGAGTTGAGTCCCTCTCCCTTAGAGTAACAGTGGGAGGACTGGAATTGAGGGTATCAAAATCGACGGTGACTCCGAATGGAATGGAAATTTCGTCCGTCCTCGCGTAACGGCGCCCTATAGATCCTGTTGAATCGTCTATTCGTACAGACAAGTTACGATCCGTCATGGCGTCCGCTAATAATAATAATAATATAATAAATAATAATAATAATAATAATAATAATAATAATAATAATAATAATAATAATAATAATAAGCGCTTAAAAATGTTCGTTAAAGAAGGAGGTAAATGAGAGGAGGGAAACGTTTACCGGGCCTTACTGGTTGGATATATAAAATAATAATAATTTGGAATCACCGACCAGTGAGTTTTACATACCAATGGTAAAAATAGGTGTTGAAAGAACAGAACTACTCCTCAGAGGAGAAGTTATTGAGTTAAAGGGTTCAGAAGAAAAGTTTGTATTGTAATAACGATGGAATGAAGAGGAGTAATTTAGCCATTCGGGGGGGACAGTTAATGATGGGGAGAATCAGTAATATTTGGGTGAGGTGTAGGTGATGAAAGAACACAAGAAACTTAGAAATAGGTAAATTAGAGCTTTGCTGATATACAGAGGTGTTATTGTTATGTTGAAGATCTTGTCGAGTAAGTAAATAAATTAGTCAGATAGCTCAATAGATGAACTAGTTAGATAGTTAAATAGATGTATTAGTTAGATAGTTAAATATATGAATTAGTTAGATAGTTCAATAGATGAACTAGTTAGATAATTAAATAGATGTATTAGTTAGATAGTTAAATAGATGAATTAGTTAGATAATTAAAAAGATGAATTAGTTAGATAGTTAAATAGATGTATTAGTTAGATAGTTAAATATATGAATTGGTTAGATAAATAAATAGATGAATTAGTTAGATAGTTCCAAAAATAAGAGTTTTTATCAGATCCAATTACAGAAGAGAAAATGAAATTCTCCAAACATCTGCTGCTCTCTGCTGGACAAGTTGCTTTTCAAAATCAAAGGAGTATTGTGAGATGTAGGTTATGTGAGCTATGTTAAGCAATGTAATATTGTGGAAATATCGATACAAGTGATGGGAAGCTGATGAATTGAAAGAGATAGAACCAAAACCTGAAGAAGGAATACTACTCTTGTGTTCTTAGTTAATTGATGGTTCCTAAATCTAAAGTGCTGTTGAAGACTTAAGGTTTTAAGTCGAGGCAAATCAAGACTTGCCTGGATTCCATTGCAGTTTTAATCATGAAATGATTTGTTATTTTTCTCTGTCTAGCACACATAATATCATGCCTTACAAAAAAAAAAGTTTCTTAACCACTCAAATATGTCTACATTTTTTTTTTTTTTTTTTTTTTTTTTTTTTTTTTTTTTTTTTTTTTTTATCGGTTACTGATAAAATATTTTGAAAAACATGCGCTATAATTAAACTGGCCCATTTTCTGCCCCCACCCAAATCAGTTCAAATTTGGGGGCCACTTCGCAGTCGTATGAGGAAAAAAAAGAAGCGAAAATATTGTAATAAGAAATTGAGTAAATTAACTAACTATATGATTATTTGAACGCATTCCTCTCTATTATAAGTCGATTGCATTGGATAAAAATCTTTGAAGAAGAATTTTTTCACCGATACTTTTCACAAAGCTCTCGATGTTAGCTATTTTTAGATGTTATTTTTAGCCATTTTAGCAAGTATTTCAAATTTTTATTATTTATTATTATTATTATTATTATTATTATTATTTTTATTATTATTATTATTATTATTATTATTATTATTATTATTATTATTATTATTATTATTATTATTATTATTATTATTATTATTATTATTATTATTATTATTATTATTATTATTTTTTATTATTTGTTATTGTTATTGGTTGCTTTTTTTCAAGCCTCCTGAAAGTATTTCTTTCTACTGAGTGAAGAAATTTTCTTTAATATTATTATGGAATAAAATTAAACTATTGATTTAATTATAGTACCAAACTTTCGTCCGTATAGTTCGGACATTTTCAAGGAATAATTTTATTTTTAAGATAACAAAAATAAATAATTAAAATTAATAAATTTAAAAGTTAGAAAAGTTGACATACATTGACTTTTTTGTTATTTAAATTTTTTAAAAAATTGGACATTTCATTATATTTTAAAATTATCACTGGTTTATGTTTCTTTAAGAGCAATGATTCCTCAAGGCGCAATTCATAAAAATCATTTTTTCTTGTTATGATGGAGAAGCTTTCTTTTATGTTGCTATCTGGATTTTTGTGGTATACTTCTATAAAATCTCGAAATATTTTACTCGGCTTATACCTATGTTGCGACATTCTCATGTTGAGGGTATTCGTTGTGTATCCAATATAAGCGGCGCTACTTCCACTTTCAGAACATTGAAATCGGTACACAACGTTACTACTCTCACCATCCGAAAGCGCTTCCCGAGTAGAGAAGCAAGAGCTCAATTTCAATGGCTTATATTAAGATCTTAATATAAGCTTCTTCACGTCTTTTACTTTAATATGCTCTTTTAAAATTTATTTTAATTTTTCTTCCTCTTTTTTCCGACTAATATTTTCAGTTTTATAATATACTGTGAGCCTATCGTTTTCGTTTACATTGATGGTATTGGCAAATAAATTATTTAAAGTGTTCTTTATAGTTTTCGCTATAATGTACTGGGGGAAGCTGTTGTTTAATAGATTCTGTGTTATTCTTTTAATTTGTATATCAAAAAGGGTCCAATCAGACGATATCTCTTAAGCGCTCGGTGAACTAAAGTCATTATGGTAGCAATTTTGTAGTTTGGAGGAGTGAAGGAGTCGAAATTCAAGTATGTTCCTTTACCTTTAGATTTAACGTAGACACTATCAATTTTTCCATCCTCTTTAATTTTAATATTAATATCTAAGACATTAATATATTTTTATTTTGCTCCTTATATTAATTAATTAATAATTAAGTGCACGTTTTGGGTAAGATAAATGATAAATCTTTAGCAAACCATATGTGACTGTATACAGATCAAATATATTTACAAAATTCGTAAAATTTTTAATATATATCGATCGAATGAGTAACTCTACAAAGAATAGTTAGTATGATCTATGACTCACTTGCTCTCTAAATGGTTTGCAAAATCATCAATAATAGAAATTGTAAATGCCTTATATCTTTTCATTTTACATTGATTCTCACATGAGGAATTCTCATTTCTTTAACAGAGGGCAGTAGTAGTAGTAGTAGTAGTAGTAGTAGTAGTAGTAGTAGTAGTAGTAGTAGTAGTAGTAGTTCTAATGCAACTACAAATATGTTTGAAAATGTTTCGTCGTTGTTGGCTTTAAAAAAAAA
>JABUQX010030640.1:30000-65062 GCA_015478945.1 Trachelipus rathkii
TTTTCTTGTAGATGAACCAAACATTCTTGAACTTTTCTTGGAGTTGAACCAAACATTCTTGAACTTTTCTTGGAGATGAACCAAACATTCTTGACCTTTTCTTGGAGATGAACCAAACATTTTTTACCTTTTCTTGGAGATGAATCAAGCATTCTTGACCTTTTGGCAACTTCTAATCCTTCTCATTATATTGTTAAGCTCTTTCTGCTGCTGGGTTTCCTCGATCACTTTCCAATCTCTGTATTCTGGTCAATCTCTTCAAGTCTTCAGAAAAAAGACCATCGCCTAACCCATAGAAACATTTTTAGTTCTTTGGTGTCTTAAACTGGTCGGACGGCCTTCACTTCCCTTGAAATAATTATTGCTTCAATGGGAAGAGCCACTCTGAACGTACAGAGAGCACCACAACAGATGTGATTTTCTCTCTGGGGCAGAGGAGTACACGCCATTCTCTTTCCCTTCGATTAAAAACTCATAAATCTTGGTTTTACTCTAATTGTTTTTGTGCTGTTCTTTTAGAGGAGTAACTTAATATAAATTGTAAAAGAATATTACGATTGTTTAAAGTTGAACCTCAATGTTATTTTGAATTTATGCTCAAAATATTTTGAGAAAGATTGTACATTAGAACTCCTTTTCATCAAAGCTTTTAATATGTATGTAATATACTTTTCTGATTCTTATTATTCATCACATCTTAACTCTTCCAGAGCACATTTTAATTCATTAATAGATAATATTCAAGCTATCAAACTTTAGCTTCTTTCATCTCTTCCACTCACTTCTCTACGACATTTTCTTACATTAAAATGCGACAATCATACTGTCTATACCTATTTAATCCTGCTTAAAAGCTGAAAATCTTTGAACTTATAAGCCTTCAAGTCTCTAATTCAACCCTACGAAGCTACTCTTTCCAATACATTATATACTTCATATATAGCTACCTCCCGTCCACTCATTTTAGCTAATATTTAATAATTACCTTTATTGTCCAATTTGCAGAGAACAATTTAGTCTCAAGTGAGCTTACTATTTGGAAAATGCAAGGTCTACGAAATGAGTTTATGATGAAAATTTAAATTTTCAATAATATAATATATGTGTGTGTCCCTCAGTTTAGAAATCTGCCTTGGATTACACCCTGCCTTGGTAAGCTATTCCTTCTATGCTTATCAACTTCAACTTTTGCCTTATATCTTGTTGGAAAGACGTTGTCGCACGTCCCACATATAAATACATCTTGCGCGAGGACACCGAAAAAGGGGGAGGAACTTGTACCTCAACGCTTATACTAAATCATTTCTATTTGGGTTTGAAGAAACTCCGAAGGCGCACATCTTCCTATTTGCGTGTAGAAATCGCTCAACCGGCGTAACAATTTATACGATTTGGTATAGGAACAGCAAATAAGTATTTCCGAACTCTCTTCCTCAACGCTGCAAGTTTAGAGAGGACTTTCCGGTTAAGGACGGAGACGATGGCCTTATCTAGCCATAAGGATTCGATCCAGTAGGGCTTCTTTCCCTTACGTTTTTTTGACTCTGATGCTTGGTGCGTCTTTAATATATCTCGAGGTAAAGTTCCTTATATATGCTGTAGAGCTTACTCGAGGCGCACATGGATCCTCCGGAATCGCGATAACGATTTGGAAATTTTGGGTCCTCGAGCAAAGTTTTTGGTTTCTAAAACTTTATCACCGCTCTTTCACTATCTACCCTCTCTTGGACACGTTGGTGTCGGACATTGATTCGGTCTCCTTGCAAGGGATGTCTTGTGACTATGGGTCGCGTTTATTGAGTTCGAGGATGGAATGGTCTGCGAGATGGAGGCAACGGGAGTCTAATAAGTTTTTTGCAGAGGGTGACCGGCCTTGGAACCGCACTAAGACTCGGTGTGCGGAGCTTCAGGGGAAGATGAGTGTGGATCTAGGGGTCGAAGGTCCGAGTCGCGCGTTCACAACGTCTTTCAGGGAGATAAAATAATTCCATCTAAAGAGTTTTGAGTGGTTGATTTGGGTTGGAGGTCCGTGAAATGTATTATGGGTCTATTAGGGGCTATTACGAGAGCGTCCGGGAGGTTAATTTGAAATTTTCGCCTAATGTAGTGTTTTCACTTAACATTGGGGGTTAGCCCTTGTGTGATCGGGGGCTATTAGGGTCTATTAGGGGCAGATATAGGAGTTTAGAAAAGATTAAGTGGCATTTATTTGATTGGTAGGATGTAGTACATAGTGATTAAGCAGTTCGACGCATAATGTGCTGTAGGTGTATGTAGTTGATAGAGTTATGGATCTCACTTGGACTTTAGCATTAGAGTTTTGATCTATGTTCGTGCACTATCGGAATATAGTGATACACATACCATTAACCCGAGATCTCTCTCCGGTGATATTATATTGTATTATCAGCATGTCGACTCCCTCTCATGAACACTTGTACAACGTACACTTCTATCCCCTCGAAACGCAGGACCACTTCTGGGATTCTGCAGAGCATTCACATGGTCTGAGATATCATCTTCAGTGCTAGATCAAGGTTTTCGGGCCACTTCGGTTAAATTCTGAAATCTGCTTAAGTGAGCAGCACTTGGTCATGCCAGCTAGCCTTTCCAGATATGGTATACTTCACATCACGTGACCTGGGTAACTTACGTTATACAAATAAAGGTGCAGCCTATCCTTAAGGCTATTTTTAATGTAACGACTCACAATTGCATAGACCTCAAAAAAAATAGTCGAAAGAGAGTGATAGTTTCCGAAAGTAGACGAAAGAGATTAGACAATGCCATTTGCGCGGCTCTCTTTTTAGGAAAAAAAGTTACTTTTAGACTCGAGTCTAGGAACGGTGTGCGAGATAAGACGCCTCTAATGGCTGATGCCCCTCCGGATACGGGTTATACTTATGTTTCGTCGTTCAGGTCCGCACGCTAGATGACGAATCAACTGGCAACATACAGCCAAAAGACAAGCCTTGTCATACTGTTGTTCGGCTAGAACTCCGCACACTAGGCCCTATTTGAAATGTTTGTGCGGCAGTATATGTCGATGCCTAATTCTTAACCATTGAGGATGCGCGAGCTCTATATTCTGATTAATGCAAAATACGTCAGATAACGTATAATAATTGATATTCTTATCTCACTAATGGAGTGGTAGTGTGGCACCTGAGGCCTACCTTGTATTCACCTCGGGGACTGCTCAGGGATTAATTATTAGTCACATAGGGTTTCTATATTGTACGTTTTGAGGACTCACCCAGTGCAATCGTTGTGTTGCTCACTACATACCATATAACGGTATCAACCAAGTAATGCAGTCATACCGGTATCACACGTGCCTTCTGCGTGGAGTGTTGTTTATCTTCACGCACGGGATCTCTTTGATGATTATGAAGCACTATATCCACTCCATTTTATTGAATCGACTTCGAAAAGAGTGAATGATTTCCACCTAAAGCTCGATTATACTACTCTCACTAGACATAACACTATATATATAGTACTCACCAACCCCTCTATCATTATCTAGTACGTGGTTGTAATTAGTTTTACCTAATATTATTATACTAGAGCGGTTACGGCCTACCATAAATTGCTTATAGCAGCGAACTTACTGCGGTTGGTAACATATAGATTATATATCACTTATATGAGAGATGTCATGTGTAGTCGTGTTGGTGTGGGGTTTTATCATTAGGAGGTTAATAATATATATACAGGGTCACCTTTATCACCTACAAATCACATCAAATTAAGATTACATTTTATCACTCATTAAGTTGGTTCTCAAATATTATATAATATTATTTTTTTATAGAACGAAGTAATATATATTATATATATTATATATTTGTATATAAATATATATATTATTAATAGTAATTTATATAATATATAATATATATATAAATTATATATTAATATTATATATATTTATATAATAATATTATATATTATATATTAATATAATTAATAATATATATATATATACTATATTATTAAATTATTAATAATATAATATAATACTAATATATATATTATTATATTAATATATTAAATATAATATTAATAATATAATATAATTAATATTTAATATATATATATATTATAGAGGCTTGATGTGGAATAAAATACTTGAGAGACGCTTATCATATATAAATTTTATCAGTAATCAAAGAATGTAATATATTCGGATATATTATTTTATATAAATTTCAATGAATCCCATTTGGAAAACCTATTGAAATATTCGTTGTTGATAAACAAAGAAAAGCGATTATTACACATTTAGGGATTATATATGAACCTCTATAAAGATAATAAATTGATCACTTGGCTGTTGCACTGTGCAAAAACTTAAAATTTTAAAGATTATATTATTAGCTTATAGTATTTATACCATTTATAAATATGAAATTTATAGGGATCTGGAAGACTCCTCTTATGTAAGCGATGAGTGTGAAGATTATCCAGTGTTCACAAACTCAGAGACATATATATATGATTAGATACTTATGTGTTCACAGTGAGTATGGAATCTCTATACCATCTAAATATTAGGGAGAGCAGGTTTTTTAGTGACTTTTATAAGTATTGAATAGTTGATCGTCATTAATATATAATACATATTTTATAATGAGGGATTTAGACATAATTTACAGAGCGGCTAAATCTCTAACAGTGATATTAGATCATTAGAGCTTATTGGTTATTATCTTAGGAGAAAGGGGTAAATTAGACAATAATACAGAAATATGGGTTCTGAAGCATGGATAATGTATACCCAATATGTCGCCGAGAAAGGAGTGGATATTTTATACAGGTATATATATGTATTATCGAGTTTGTTTATATGTGGTGATTAGTAGCTGTGGACACTCGAAACCCGAGTGAGCGCTGAAAGATTCAAACTAATACGAAGAGCCAAAGTAATCACTATCTTGTGAATTGGAGAGTATCAGTTTTAAAGGGACATTTCTTTAATACACGGGATAGATGGTGAGTATGGTTCAGAGGAGAGTAAAATAGCTTGCACAAACGAGCTGATAAGTAGTATGGCTTGGTGATTTTGGTGAGATTGGATAAAGGTTGTTGGTCACTCACACTGTGAGCCAGGGGAATGAGAACCCTACAGTACTGACGATTAATCCCTAACAGTGAGAGGGTATCGTACGTAGTCCCTTGAAAGCTGCTCTGAGTGATGGATTTTATCTGCACTTAGCGACTAAGATATATATCTCAATAATAAGAGCATTAGTAGGGGGAAGGTAACGTAAGGTCACTTGAGTACTTTCTTTTCACGCATGATCTACTTCTAACTTACTTTTGTCTAATATTCCTCGCTGCATGAGCATAGTTGTGCATCAGGATTTCATCATCATTATACCTTTCACGGTTAGGGCTTGGGGGCTTTTTCATAAATCCCTTAGGTTAGGTAGTACTCTGGCCAAGGCTGGTCCAATATAACACAATAGAGGCAGATTTGAGATTGTGATACTATTGAGAGAGGGCTTAGCACCATATAATATTTATACCTAATTAGGTTATGATAGCTTACATTGGTAGGGCTATATAATCATTAGGATTAAAGGGCTACTTGGGGGCTTATATTAAGTATATATATTATAGGTTAGGAATAAAATAGTTTTTGTTTAAGATATTTCAATATATTTACTAAATATATATTAAAAAGTATATTTATATATATATAAATAGTAATATATAATTAATATATTAATATATAATATATTATATTAATAATATATAATTAATATATACTATATAATATTTATAGAATATATATATATATATATAATATATATAAATTTATTATATTATATCATAATATAATATTAAAAATATATAGTGATAATAGTTAATTAATTAATATTAATATATTAATATTTATTAATATAGTAATTATTTATTATATGTATTAATATTAATATATTATTAATAACTATATATTATATAATTAATAATAATATATATCTAATATATATATATAATAATTATATTATAATATATTAAAATATATATATAATATATTATATATATGATTAATAATAATAAATATTATAATATATTATATATATTAATAGGGATATATATATATAATATATATATTATATACTATAATAGTTATAATATTATATATATATAGATATATCTATATATATAATTAATTATATATATATAATTATATATATATATATAAATATTATATATTATACATTAATATATATTAATATAAATATATAATATATATATATAATATATAATATAATATATCTATATATATTAAATATAGTATATTATATATATCATATAATATTATATATTATTATATATTATTTATATATTTATATATATTTACCATTAATATATATATATATATATAATCTATTATATATATATATATATTTATAATATATATATTACTAGTAATCATATATATATATTAATATATTATTAATATTAATATTCATATTATATAAATTATTTATATATATAATATTAATATATATATAATATATATTAATAAAAAATATATACTATTCTAAAATTATTATATATATATATTAATATATATATATATATATATATATAATATATAATAAATATATAAATATAATTATTAATTAATAATATATTATTTATTATATATATATATTAATATATATATATATAATATATATATATATATATTAATATATTATAATTATATATATATTTATACTATAATATATATATATTATATTATAATATTATAATATTATAATATATATATTTATTATTATTATGTAATTATCATATATTAATTATAATATATATATTAATAATAATATTATTTAATAATTTATATATTATATTATATATATATAGTATATATATTTAACTTCATTTATAATTTTAATTTCGTTACGGTACTTCGCCCTTATTTCAATGGTAAGATGCCTGGGGCAGGAAATATTTCATAAATTTTATAATATATTATATAATATATATGTTTTTTTATTTAAAAAGAATTTATATATAAAAATCCATACAATTACGGGAATACCTACGATACAAAGCGTTTGGCACTACTACATCAGAACATCTATATTATCTAGGGTGGCTCCGTCCCCGTTCCTATATTATACCGCATAGAAAATTCTGGCCAAATAAATATAATTAATGATTAGATCTTATAAAGGTAAGTCTAAATAAGCTTTATTAAAATTTAATAAAAAAAATGTAAATGCTAGATTTAATAGTTTAATCATAACATGATTATAAATATGAAATGGAGATAAGATCCATAACCTTTATTATCATAGGGGTCAGTAGTCCAATATATTCTTGACTCACTCTCAGTACTAACACACCTATACTAATATTAGCCCTATCACCTAAGAAAGGACTAAAATTCTTAGTTTTCTCAGAAAAATATTGATTGTGGAAAAAAAAAACAAATTGTAATAGCTTACTACTAACCTCTCATAAAGATAATGACAGGTGGCTACAGTAAATTACTTGTATATGGCACCTCACATTATTTTATTATTATTAACTTTCACAGTACTATAAAAATACCGTTTTTAAAATTTTTCCCTTCAACTCCTTCAAACCATATATATTACTTTTTCAAATATAGTCATTATTCACAATAATATATTTGAAATAACACATAGATGGTCTATCCCATGAAGAAAATGCACTGATATATAATTTATTATCGTATTTATTTCCTGAAATTTGAGCTCTGAGCTATTGATATGGAAATTACAAGCCTATCATTTTATTTTATTTGGACGAAAATTCGTACCTTATGATAATTTTCACTAGCCTATCTATTATATATATATAGTATATAAGAAAATAAAATAAATAATTTATTTATCAATAGCATATAAGGTATCGTTAGGGGAGATACATCATTTTATTAATATTATTGAATTAAATATTATTTATATATTATAAATAATAGTTTGGATTTTGATTAAAAATAATATATATGTATAATATATATATATAATATATGTAATATGATATATAATTTTCAATTAAAAAAAATTTGGAATTGTATAAGTAATATGTTATAAATAGTGAATAGTATAAAAAAAAATATCTAAATAAAGTAACCATAAATATGTCAGATAAATCTGAGATTGCACTAAACCGTCAAAATTTGATAATGGTTTAGTAATAGGAGATATGAGTAGAAAATATATAAAAATATTCATATTTTATCACACAAGAATATTTTCACTTTATTATTAAAAAATAGAGTAAATATATTTAATAATATTTATTTATTCTTTTCCTGTTCATTAGCGATCAACATCAAATTTCAGGACTTGTAGAGTCGGCCTAAGTCAACTAATCATTTAATTTTATACACTTAAATATAAATTCTTATTATTGTATACTTACAAAAACAAAATTTTAAAAATATATATCCAATTATTAATTTTATTTTTCTTTTTATGAAAAATATTGCTTACCAATAACAAATCTCAAACTCACTATATGCAGTATAGTATAATAAAATTTGAGTCAAAATATAAATATGTAGTATACTACTCTCACCTGAACTTCATATCTTCTGAAATAAATATTATCTCCACTACTCATAATTACGAGTATATGCGCAGTAGAAAAAAATTAATTTATAGCATTTTTTTCTCATGTTATAATAAACCTAAAATAAAAGTAGAGTTTTTTATTAAATTTTCGACACTGGTGATACTACAAATTTCAAATTAAAATAAAAAAAACATATTTGAAACATGATTTTAAATATCTACCATCATCGCTTATATTGTATTATTTATAGTTTTAGAAGTCTCAACTTCTTCAAAATCTGATAGTAGATTGCTTTTGTGTGACGTGTTATTATAGAAAATGTAATTCTCAAAAATAAAAAATTATGTGATAATAATATATATATATATAACAACAGAATCGTTCTCTATATATACACTGTGAGAAAATCACACACCTCACGAAAAACGAACGTTTTAGAGGGTCAGTATAATAAATATTATTTTATCACAGTAGCAATTAATCACCTAACATAATTTAAACGAAAATTATAATATAGATATATTAATTAGTCCATACTGTATTAATATAGATGAAGGACCAGGGGGGATCTGATAGTGAGTCAAAAATATTGGACCCTGCCTACTATTAAGGTGTAAATTATTTCACCAAGTTTTTATTTAACTCATTTTTTATCTTATGCCTTTTCAGTACATCTAATTTAGACAATTCATGTAAATATATCACATAAATAATCGCACCCACCTTTATTGAGAGAACGTGAGGCGTTGAGAATATAAAATTAAGTGGTTATTAATTATATATATATATATATTAATATATAATACATATTATAATCAATAATATATATATTAATATATATATAAATATTAATAATATTTAATATATAATATATATATATATATATAATATATAAATATATATAATTATATATATTTATAAATATATATAATAGATATATAATATATATATATATATATATATATTATATATATGAATATATTATTATTAATTATTCATATTACAATTTACTATATTATATTGATATATCCAATACTCAATATATCGAATATCAAAGGTCAGTCAAATAGACTCTCCTCAGCTCAGACGAAGAGATATGAGAAAAATATTAAAAGATACAGTGACCATTTATTATTTATATATAATAGAAATATATATATATATATTTATATATTATATAAATATATTATTAATATATATAATATTATATATATGAATATAAGGTACAACAAATAAAAATTAACATTATATTTATATTAAAGGCGGTTAAGTAAATAATAAATTGAATATATTTGTCAAAAATATGTTAAACTTCGATACAATTCCTTCTTCGTTTCACAATCCATTATTATATATATAATAGTACAAATAAAATTATTTAAATTTTCTCTTTATTGACGAAAAAGCTTGAATTCAAGCGTGAGATAACTAATGTAGTTTACATTGTACAGCTAAAATCCGGTCATTATATTATTTATATATATTAATTATTATTAATTATATTATTATATTACTATACAAGAGCCATCACCCCCCTTAGATAGGGATATTATATTATTTAATCATTATATATTATTAATTATTCTCAATAATAAATTATTATTATTATTATTATTATTATTATATATATATATTTATTATTATTATTATTATTATTATTATTATAAAAGTAGGTTTATTAGCTTAGGTTGTTATTCATTATATATTATATATATATATATATACCTCAAGATGTTATTCATCCCTCAACAGTGTATTTTAAGATGAACTTTATATTTAAATATTATCAATCAATATTAATAATATTATTTTATATTACTATTACCATATATAGTTATACAATTGATTATATACAGTTATATTATTATATTTTTTTTCTCAATATAATACATTATTATGAAAACATGAAATTTGTTTTTATTTGAGTTTTGTTTTTTATGCATATATTTGACCAAAATTATATATAATTATTATACTATATATATTATATAATATATATAATATATATATTATAAATAATATTATATAATATAGTATATATATAATATATTATATTAATTATATATATTATATATATAATAATATATATATATATATATATTAATATATATATATTATTAGGTATACACAGCCATAAGTCAAGGGAGGCTATATTATATATAAATATAGGGACAGTTTATACTATATCGCTCACAATTTAATAATGGATTTATTCCAAAATAAATTATCAAATTATACAACTAAAATATGGTCACTAAAAATGTACTTTTCAAATTAATTGGAATCTATAATTTTAATTTTTTATACAATAGGCACAGATACAACAATCACTTAATAATAACATTGAATATTTATAGAAGCTTTAGGTCTAATATTCGATGATAAATCTTGGCAACTAATGTAAAATAACTTGGAGCACGTGATATTATTAGTACGACTCAACATAGAGATTTTGATAAGAATCATTTACTGGTGTTATTAGGTATTAGGTACTTTGGTGGAAGTTAGAAATTTTCTAGCTCATACTTAAAGACTATTAATTTATTTTATTGAGAATGTGTATATAATTTTTCTCACTACGATGAATTTTATTGAAATTAATGCTAATAGTTCACTTTTTATACTTTTTTATAACTAAAATTCATATATCATGCTCACTATAATTTAGAAACTTTAGGAAAATGGGTATTTTAGAATATTAGAGTTACTACGCAATACTAGAGTTAGACAAATAAAAGAAGTTCAGATCTTATCCTCACTTGCTCTGTATGAGCTTTCCGCACGAATACCTCAGATGTACAGAGAAATAGCCGAAAAATCCACGTGAGGCCGACACTAAGAAAAAAGTTCGATTAGTAAGACTCAATCATTGTCGTGAGGCATAGAATATAGATAAGTATAATAGCTAGCTCTAAGTTGAGACGATCTCAGGATGTAAGTGACAGCGAATGGGACTCACACAAGGAGCGACGAAACAGTCAAAACATACTCCCAGAATCTGGATAAGAAAGGATACCCATACAAAGAGAGCTTCTCTATGACACGAGAAGACACCACCTATGGTCACAACACAGAACACTGTCTCTATACACATAGCGAACACTTGAGCCTGCGTTGGCTCGATGACTTTCTTCGTCGGCCACTCTGAGAGAGAGGAGAAGAAGAGCCGTTTGGCGATAATCGAGAGATTAGCAGACAGCACCGAGACGCCCATGAAAAAGAATAGAGTCGAAGCGGAAGAGGATGCAATGATGACACACCACGACGTCACGTGCGACAGTGAGAGAGGTTAAGTCGAAGGCTTTCGTTGCCTCAGTCAGCAATTGGAGTATAAAAGGATCATAGGAAACTGACCACCTATGGTTTCAGTAAGATACACCATTTATAGCATATTTATTGCTATCTATACCACATGACTCTCAATTATACTCTTATTAGTCTAGTGGATAGAGGGAAGTAACTATGAGTAAGTTAATATAAGGATGGAGAATAGGGGATAATATAATCAGGAGTATTATCAAATAAATAAGGATATCATAGTATGATAAATAATGAGTTTATTAATACCTGGAGTAATGTAGGGTATATTCATTTATATTCATGGGAGTAGTTCAGTTCTCTATGACTGTATGAATCATGAGTATATATATTTTCTTTTTATTCAATGAAGGTTATTAGTTTACATCCTCTGACCGAATCAACCTCGCCAGTAACTTGAATGCACCTGTTGCTTCCGCCACGGAATTAGTAATACAGAGCTGGTGAAAGTAGAATTTTATGAGGCATTATCAATGATCTTGATAGAAAACAATTAAAATTTCACAAAAATCATGGTGTGGGGAGCTATTATTCTGAGCCATTATGGAGATAACAAGTACGTTTAACACATATGTTGATGGACACCTATGGAACAATTTAAGTACAATAGAGTAGTACTTATATGATCGTTTATATGATTAACCGTATATATATATATAGTATATTTCAAATAAGTGAGGTAAATGGGTAGTATGGGAAAGTCTCATGGATATTCAACAAGATACTCTGCTCACACATTGACCATATCTGAGTCATAAATAATTACGGTTAGTAAAGATAAATAGTTGACACAGAAATCGAGCAGTACAGTATATATATGAGTTATACCCTATTGGAGCTGGAAATTATATCTCACTATATATATATCAAATGTAATATTCACTATAGAGAGTTTATTATGGTGCATATACTCAATGGAGATGAAATTACATAAAAACCGTAGCTATGACACCCCATTACGCTATATATAGACAAACATAATCAAACTTATAAGATTAACGTCTTTAATTTTGAAGTTTTTGGTTGAATAAAGTTTTATTCCCTTGTTCATTAGATTTCATTTCATTTTATTATATTGATCACATGGCATTGATCACTCACTATGATACTTAGTTAATAGCACTATTATATTCATGCAAAAGGTGGCCAAACTGCCTTATAAACATATATCTATTACTTATATCATATACAACACCATCATATAGCACCCAAATAAATGTTTTATTATATTAGTCATTAATTAATTATTTTATTTTACCCATTTCTATGTATATTAGTTTAATTATTTGATATAATTTTTTGAATAAAATCCATATAATATAATTGAGTTTGCCTACAAGTATATATAATATATATATGGTGAAAGTGTACTGGGAAATTCTACGTGAGTAACTCATGACTTATAGGTATATCGAGAAAGTGGATTTGAGTCAGTTAAAGGAATATTATCACGGTATCAATATTGGCTGATATCATCACATATGCTTTGTATGATAATGTTATGGTTACAATAAATTTGAAGAGTAAATAATATATGTGAGTGGGTATTTGGATAGGTAGGTAATGGTTGGTATGCCCTCAACCTGGCCAGGGATAAACCCTAAAATTGTGAGTGAGACCTAATAATGCTATATAATATGATGATGAGGACCGTCGGCGGTCCCTATAAGATAGCTCAAGGGTGATGGTATATTTCCTGACGCGAACGGTTTTCACTAATAATAGGTAGAATAGTAAGGTAGTAAGGCTTAGGGCACTTTCATATTTATTCCAGACTTTTGTTAATATTCTTCTAGTACTTTTCTTTTTTCTGTTTCCGGCTGCCATGTACACACTTATTCCCAGTCTATTGGGAAAGACGGTGGGCGAGATTTATATATTATGATATATTAATATATATATATAATATATAATTAATATAATATATATATATATATGTAATATAATTATAATATATACTATATATATATATATATATATATATATATATATACTTCTATAAATATATACACCCTATACATCTTTTATGAATTTATTTTCTTATAGATAATTTTCTCTTATATTTATAGTTATATTAATATAATATAATATTTAAGAAAGTAGTAACTAAATAGATAGAGATAAATGAGAGAAAGAGAGAGAGAGAGAGGAGATTTAATAAAAAAATTTTTTAATTATTTCTTAAAACATGTTTTAAATTATTATTATTTAATTTTTTAATATGATCAAATATCACACCTTATGTTATATTATGATATTTTAATGAGATCTTAATTATTGTAGTTCGGAAATTTTTATAGAAACTATAATATAAGGATAGAAATCATCACCCGCCCAGTATACCAATTATTTCTAAAATTCTTAGCAATTAAAAAATATTAAAATCGATTCCCCCGTACATATCTATTTATATTACATATATAATCTAAGTTGTACCTTATCTGACATGTAATTATAGGAATAATTTATATATTTATCCATATTCTTAATATTCTAACCAAGAAATATGTGGAACTTAAGAAAAATAGTGAAAATTTTATTACTACGGATGATGAGATATAAAATAAAATTTATATAATTAAAGAAATTATGATATTGTAAAAAAAAAAATAAAAAACACATAACACTAATATTTATGTAAATATCTATATTGAGAGCTCAAACTCGAACTATATAATAATGAACAAAAATATGCAATCAAATAGTTGTATATATATATAAAATTATAATATATTTATTTTATATATATAATATAATTACTATAACTAATAATAATTATATATATAATTATATATAATATTATAATAATAATATATATATTTATAATATATAATTATAATTCACATATTGACATCCATATAACCTTCATTGTACACTCTTTTAAGAATAATGATGCATATACGTGAGTCAGAAAAACAATACCTTTGTGTTAGCATATGATCCTTTGAAATACTTACAATATATTAGTCATCTCACTTATATATTTTATTTTACAAAATACATTTTATTTAAATGATATAATTATTAAAGAAATATGAAGTATTATAGCAAGCTCCAATTCATACTAGGGCTGTGAGTATATATATACTACTTAATATATATATATATATTTTAAAGATACCACAGAAGATGTTATCAATTTCATTTATAATCTTTTAAACTATATATATATATATATATATATAGTATGTAATATATTATAGTATAATAATTATATTAACACACACTCACTCACTCATTATTAATAAATATAATAAAATATTCATATATTAAAAGTTAATAAATTTATATAAATAATATATATATAAAATATATTAAAGTATAAAAATTAAAATAGTTAATTAGTGAGGTTTATGATTTAAATTAGTAATTATATAAATTAGATATATATATATATATATATATTAATATATTATTTATTATAATAATATATTAGTATATATTATATATATATATAGATATATACGTATATATATATTATATAAATATATATATATACTAGTAATATATATATATCATATATATATCACGGCCGCAACAAATTCTATATTTAATGTAAATATTACTGATTATATATATATATATTATATATATATATATATATATTATATATATATATTAATAATATATTATATATATTAATTAGTATATAAATATATATTTATATATATTATATAATATATATATATAATATATAATTTATTATATGTTAATTATTATACTATATAATTAAATATAATATATATATATAGTTATTATATTATATTATAATATTATATATATATATATATATGTTTATAATATATATATATAATATATACTAGTTATATAATTAATCATTTTGGTGTTAGGTGTGTGTTTTGTGTGTGCGTGTGTGAGACGTTATGTTATTTTTCAAACATTTATATATATGCACTATCACCCTACCTATCACTTGGTAAGCTAGGGTTAATTAGATTTTAATTCTATGAGGAGACATTACATAATATTCTTATTAAACAAATTGATATAGGATGACAAGTACAATACCGTGATTTATCTCCACTATTCTGTGATTCCTATTTACTATCTATAACTAGAAACTTCTCGAGGATTGAAAGAAGAAAAGGACTAAGGAAAATAAAATATTATAATATCTTATTTACTAAGATTGTAAATTTTTGTTTTAATAATAATGATATCATACAGATAGACATAGTTTATATTTCCATATAAATAATAAATACTATTATTTAATATATAAAATATTGCATTTAATATTCAAACTTTATTTACCGTTATCAGAAGGCTCTACCTACGTAACAATCATTCACAATCCCCATCCACCATCTAGTGGAAACCATTTTCCCATCACGCTATCGATATAATTGATTTATTTATTATAATTTATAGTCTTTTTCTTTCTCATATATATACCGATAAGTGAGTTTAGGAGGTGAATCTCCACCATGAGAGGAACAACTATGAGGTGATTTTGATACTATATCATATGTTATAAAAGAATGGATGCTCAAGAACTATTATATAATAGATTTACTCATTATGTAGGTGGGGTATATATAAGATATGTGTAAATTAAAATAATGACACGCGCACACAACAACATACAAAATACAATATCAAAACTCAAAATTATTATATTATATATTAATAATATTATATATATCATATATAATATATATATATATATATATTATAATATATATTATTAATTAATTATAATATATTATTTATAATTATATATATATATATATATATAATATATTATATATTATATATATATATATAATATTAATATATATATAAATATATATATATTAATATCATATATATATATATTGATATAATAATATTATTAATATATAATAATTATAATATAAATATATGATATATATATGATATTAGTATATATATAATTATTAATTATTAAATTATTGAAAATTAGTAATATTATTATTAATATATATATAATTATATATAAATATATATTATATATATATAATAATATATAATATATTATATATATATTATATATATATATATATATAAGTATATATAATTAAAGTAATATTATATATATATAATATATATATTATAATATATTTAATATAATATATATATAATGATTATTAATTTAATCACTAGACCATATAGGGGTCACTCGAGTACCGACGGGGAACAGATACGGATTGGAAGTATCTTACGCATACTCACCGTTATGAGGGAGGGGTCAGAGGAAACCTACCGAACGACACCCAAATAACCAAAGAGCGGGAAGTTCCTGAGAGACTGTCCTTACCCGGAGGGGGGAATAAGTCACTAGCTAGCAATATCTAGTTAGTTACTAACGGAAGACCGAGAGACCCCGATACTCCTGACATCGGGGTGGTTTACCCGTGGGTAATCAGCACATTAATTTAATTTTTTTTTAAAACTAATGGGTACCTCAAGGGTAGACCGCCCCGATGTTAGTATAGACGCACTGCGATGTCCGGAGTCTGGGTCTCTCGGCCTTACCGAATGGGAACGACAGGGTATAGGTACTTTTCCACTCCACCTTTTCCTACGGGGTATAATGGAAAATTTGATCCCCACCATGCCATGTTCTACTCAAGTCGGCTCTAGCCACCCCTAATGGAGAGCCGTGATATATTATATAAACTTTTATATATTAAATATTAAAACTATTTATAGTTATATAAATATTAATATATATATAAATATATAATATTAATATATAGTATATTATTATATATATAATATTAATATTATATTATATATAATATAATATATATAATATATTATTAATATATTTAATAATATATAATTTTAGTTAATATATTATTATACTTATTATAGGTTATTAGTCTATCGTTCTATAATTAGTGCGCTATATTAATATCTATATTATATATTATAATATAGCTATATATAAGAGTTATAATAAATTTTTAAGGAAAAAGATTAAATATTATATATTATACTATAATAATAGTATTTAAATTAATATATTTAACTTTATCTACATTATCTTATTTTATTATACTAAATGTCACATTCCAAATGATAATATTATTGGGATAAATACTAAATATGTACTAATAATTTAGAGGTATTTACCAAAGAACTTATCTACAACCTATAGGTAATTAATTATATTTATTTCTAGGACGAGCATTATATCTTAATAGAGTGATACATTAGTATGAGTAGATTAGGGATAGTCATAAGGATTATATATTTATAATTATATAATTAGTATAATATTAATATATTATATATAGTATTAATATATATTATAATAATTAGATATATATTATTATATATATATTATTAAATAATATTATTTATTATATAATATATATATAATATTAATATATTTAATATTATATTAATATTATATATAGTATATTTAATATATTTTATATTATATTATATAATATAAGTTTGCATATAAATAATATAATAAAATGTTTTTATTATTAAAATTTTGTTTATTATAGAAGGTGGTTCTTTTTATTTACACTAAATTTCATCCTGCATCTACCTATATTTTTTTAAAAGATTTTTTAAAACATCAGTTCCATAATTATTTATCACTATTTTCAAATTTTTATGAACATGAATGTCTAAGAAATAATATAAAGGCTATGATAAAAAAATTAAAATTATTCCTTAAATACATAATTAGTAATCTGTTATATATCTTTCTCAAAGCCGGAGAAATGAAAAAAGTCATATCTTTTTCGTCTAATTCGATTTTATATATTTATTATTGCTTATGAAGAAAATGGCTTGGGTCAGTAAAGGGGTTCTTCTTATATATATGTATATAGTTTAAAAATATACGAAAATTAATATAAAATATTATAAACTTTCATTCTACTGTATATTTCACCTTTTATACATAAGGTTAAATAATTACAATAAATATCTAAAAAATTTTTTAGAAATTTGCGAAAAAATTATTATTTTTAAATTTTACTTACTATCACCTTCATCTCTATAGTCTCACTATCTATATATTTATCTATCTACCCATCAATTTGTATATCTATCTACTCTTCTCTCTCTCTCTTAATTAATATATACTATAATATTAATATAGTATATATATATATATATATAAATTAATTCTATATATATATATATATTTAATATATTATATATATTATTAATTAATAATATATACCTATAATATATATAATATATTAATTTAATAATATATTTAATAATATCATATTTATATAAATATAATAATATATATTTAATAATATATACTTATAATTATAATATAAATATATATCTATATTAATATATATATTATATTATTATATATTATATATAATATTATAATAATCATATATCAGTACTACCCACCCGTCTTTCACCAAATAGACTAGAGGAATATGAGGTGTGAACATGCACGGAGACTAGAATACAAGTAATATAGATCTAAATAAATAATAAACACTAAAGGTATCAATGAAAGACCTCCAGCTTATTATACCTATATGAGAGCTCATATCTACTCATTTCTACTCACTTTTTAGTGAAAATCGTCGCAATGATCAGGGAAATCCACCCTTATATAGATGGACTATCATGGACCGAGCGTATAACTGATAGAGAACCCTCATCAATATAGTCACTATTTCGAGATCAATATTGGGGTTTATCCCCTGCCTCAGTGAGTCACCACACATCACAAATATACTATACTAACCTCACACAAAATCTCAATCTATCTATTAACGTCTTATTTATAAACCTTCACTATCAAATAACCTATCTGCTTAAAACTCACATGCTTCCTCCGTATTAATATACCTTTAACTGAATTACCAATTTTCCACTTTTTCTTTACTGAGGATCTAGCTAGCAGGTATTCGATTCTCCACATATACACCATATATAGATTCACTATATACTGGCACAATTATTAATGGATTTTTCAAAAAATATTTCAAATTTTCACTAAACAAATAATAGGTAAAAAATATATATAAAGATTTAATGATATAAAAAATTACACATATATTAATTATTATAGGTGCATATAATGATTAGTGTTGGTATAACTTAATATGATTATATATATATATATTATGTTTAATATATAAGCAGTTTGTGGAGTACCTGTAAATGTTACAATCGAAATTAATTAGCTTTAAACACGTCTTGGCCATGTACCGCTCTTTAATGATAAAACAGATCTACGAGACATACTATTTCTTATGCATAATTCTGAAAGAGAGAAATTACTGAGCGAAAAAACCAAAAATATATCATTCACAAAATTGATTAAAACGTATGTTTCCAAGTCTCGTCAATTAATATGATCAAACTGATTAAAGAGGTTAGCTACAGTAAACTCTGTACAAGAATATTATTTCAAAATATTATTCTATACAATATATCTGTTTAATATATTTTAGACACACCCACTAAGAAAATCCATCATAATTATAGACCTATTAGTTATTGTGATTCGGCTGTATACAGTAAAATTCCATTGCCGAATGAGGAGCACTTATGAAACGCCATTTTTATCTCGGGTAGCAATAATCCCTATGATTCTGTTACACTCGATGGATGACTACTCTTTACGTGAAAAAAAGCTCATTTCGCAGTCAAGTGGTTCATAGGATATATAAAATTAATTCTCTAACGTCCATTCAGCAGAAAATTTTAAGTTTCTTTTATTATTACCTCCGTAGAAAAAACAAAGATTTTTAAAAAAGGTTAACAGCTTTTTATTATTATTAGTAAAATGTCTTCAGTAGGTTCGGGAAGTCTCATTCATCTCACCAATTGGGATGACAACGGACGTCAAGTCCTTGCGGTATGCTAAACGAATCTTTCTCCCTCTAAAAACCCTAACGTTAATACTGGTTTGTCACTGTAAAATATATTGTATAAGTGTTTTTTGAACTTAACATTTTAATATTTTCTCTCACAGAAAATATGCACAACGATTCACAATAGAGATTAACACCATCATTACGCAGAGAACAGATATCCTCGTTTCTTGCAACTATAGTCTTAGGTATACATACGGGGGTTGAGTGGTATCTATTTCATCGTGTTCTTTTACGACGTGAGTGGATCTTAAGGATTATAATTCTGGGCTACAGTAGGATACGTATTCGCCAGCTATGCACCACATTGAATTGACCAATATTTTATCTAATATTCTTTTCAACAAAATATCCAGTTAAAAATTGCGTAGAAGAACTTAATAACATTCTGCTTCTCCAATGATTTTAGTATTAGGGTAACAGTCTTTTGTTGAAGATTAGACAATCCCCACTCTGTGCACGACATATGGCAGCAGCATGTAACTGGTTATCATGTTATATACCTTATATAAGCACGCTATTACCGTCCAAATACATTCATTTTTTTTATTTATACATATCTGCCACCACCCTACTCTAATTCTTTTCTAGAGAATCAAAGAATGACTTGTGATAGTCTTCATCAAATATTTACTGATGTTATTCTTTAAGGCACTTATTGTAAAGAATATTTAGATTCTAACAACTTCTCTCTTCTTTCTCTCTCCTCTCTCACTGTGTCGGTGCACAAGCTCACTCCACTCTGTCTCTCTCAGGCTCCCAGGCATTCTTCACCGTGTTCTCTTTTCATCCATTCTCAATCTCTTGTAACTCGGTCACGTGCTGCTTCTCTCTTCACACTACATCACCGAGGCGAGGCACGCATATACGCTTTTCAATCCAAATTCCAACAAGGCCTTGGTTCACTGGGGTTTCTTCGGGCAAGAATAACACCCTCCGCCAGCCAGTTGAAAAGAAACCTGTTTGCAAGTTAATCTTCTGTTGAGCACTAACACAACACAGAACAGCACACAACCACACAACATCTATCACATATTACTATAACATCTTCTCTCTTACTACTATCTCTCATCTAGGAGTTGTTTTACGTTCCGACACATTTCGGAATCGACCTCTGCTCCTTAACCCTGACTCCTTTTAAATAAAAGGTTACAAGAAAATATAATGAGTTATTGAATCTATGAGATTTTAAACAATTTTATTAGTCTAATGATTATAGATTTGTCTAACTGGATTATGAGATTCTTTGAGAAATATTTTCTTATCTCCATCAAGTAAATTGTGCTCGATTAACTTATCTTTTCGGTTTAGCGTGATCGAACACGCCAACTAAAAAACACTTATAGATGAAAGAATTTTATGTTCCAATCTTTTGAATAAACGATTAAAATGTCTTCTTAAGGTGATCATGTGAGTAAAATGTTAGAATGCTGGCTGCGTGATTCAAATAGTAAACACTTTTACCCGACTTATTGTCAATAATAATATTTTCATTATTGAAAAATTAGTTTGTTTTCTTTTCTTAAAACATGCGAATCAATAAGGGTGCAAATTGGGCCATTTAATGCATCATCTACCACATCCACATTCACTTTTATAAAAATTAATTACAATGGTAAACTGTGCTGCAGGACCATAAGCACAACACAACAACAACAACAACAACAACAAGACATTAAAATACAATTCAACAACAACAACAACAACACAATTATATATTTGGCAACAAAAACTTTATATATATCTACTGGAAACACTATCTGCCTTATTTTACACGTACTACTACACCAAAAACTACTATAGCATAAAATCTTACTAACTAAAAAAGTCTAACTTTCTTAAAAGAGGGCTCATGATATAATAAATAAATTTTAAACCATATTTCATCAGTCCAACACTTAATAATAGATCACCATAATGAGATTATTGGGAATATAATAATAATTTAATAACTTTAAAAAAAATATTACTTACAATGATAATCAAAGTAATAAAGATCCTTGAGCCTAACGTTGAAGGTGTATCCACCAGCAACAGGGGCAGAGAAGCTCGACTCTCAACGGCGGAGACAGGGGAACCCCAGTACGCTTGACCTTGAAAAATAATAGCGAGCTCACCCAACTATAGGCCATCCTTACAGGGCGCAACATTAAATGTTTTTAATATTTGGGCTTTGTCTACGAGGGTTCGCTCTGGGCCTGATCGCCTCCGGCTGTCGGTGTAAGATATAGATATTAAATTAAATGAGCGGACTAGATATTAACTTTAAAAATATACTCAGTTATATAAGAACCTCTATAGTGCTAATAATTTTGGTTGGAAAATTTTGAATTATAATTTTATTTATTGGTGTATATAAAGATTATATAATGATACTTTCATAATTAATTATATATAGATGGTTTGAGTATCATATAGTATATTAATATATTATAATATATATTATATTATATATATAATAATTAATATATATATTATATATATATATTAATATATATATATATATATTATATATATTATATATATTAATATATATTATATATATATATATATATATATATATATATTAATATATATTATATTATATATATATATTTTTGTAATGATTACTAATTAACTATACTGATAACATCAAAGCATATAAGGAAAACAAGAATAATAAAACTATTTATACTATTCTAAATATGGTAAAAAAAATAATAATTATAAATTAACATATATAGTAACACACTAATAAATGTGAGCTAGCACACATAGCGTAACTGAGATTGACACTTTAGTGATTAACTAACTTTAATCGCGTCGCATGTGCGAGAGCTGAATTAAGTTGTAGAACGACACGAGCAAAGACTCCAGCTGTCAACACTATATAATAGCCGCATAACATTGTTATAATAAATAATATATAATAATTTAATTAAAATTAAATTAAATTAAATAAAATTAAATAATCATATATTTTAATCCTTATAGTAATACTTTATTGATACTAAGAGTGTAAAATACTATGAATATATTGAAGAATTAATATAATAAAAAAAAAAATAAAATATTGTACCAACTAAACTAATCGAGACAAACAGAGTCTACGCGCACATTTGAAACTTAATATATATATATAATTAATTAAAAATATAATAATTTATAATAATAATAATAATAAAAAATTTCAATTATAAAATTTTTTAATTATTAAATTATATTTAGATATTATAGATTATATATATTTATTTGATAAGCTTCAAAAAAAACTGTGAGTATTAATATGGAGCTATGAGTTAACGAGTGAACTTAGCAGAATTAGAGACTACAGTAAAACTAAGAAGGACAAAAGATGGTCGGTATATTCTTATAAAATGAACCTAGATCATCAGAAAGAGGCAACGAGTATTATCATAAAATATTTTCAATCCTCTTAGTGTATTAGAATATGGTATCTTTTTCACACAATACTGTTTTCATTTATTACTACCATAAATGGATTGTGAAACGCAGAACGGAAATTGGTATCGAAAAGGTTATTAACCATATTTTGTGACAAACATATCTACTCTTATTCAACCTTTATTATTTTACCTGTAACTATAACTAATAAATGTTCTAACACTAAAATAAGATTTAATATATAATGTTATGAGCCAATTATATCTAATAATATAATATAATATAAAAATAAATTAAATAATGAATAATAAATAAATATAATTATTATAAAATTAATTATAATTAATGAATAATAATCATATTAAATATATTAATTACTTACATACTAAGCTTAACAGTATTAATAAATAGTTCATAATGACTTGCATAATAATGCTATCTACTATAACTCACTACTAACATAAACTACTACGCTACTTTAAGCTACTTATACTATATACTATACTTAACTATCTACACACTTAACTTAATAACTTATATCTAACTACTGCTACTTATAATATATATACTAATTAATTATTTTTATTATTATATATAATATGTATGAATTGTCATTATTAACTGATCATTATTACTATCATTAAAACTTAGACCACTAAATAAAATAATAATTAAGATATTATATAATAATAAATGAATATATAATTAAATAATTAATAAAGAATAAATTATATAATATAATAATATAATAATATATAACAATAATATTGACGCTATAATTATATAATGAAAATCTCCACGCCTTTCATACTCTCAATTTTAAAGGTTGTTGACGGTCAGAGACTCATGCTTGTAAAATTTTACCATAACGCTCTTTGTGCGTTTCAAGATTGAGCGTGGCAATCTGCGAAAGAAACTGTCCAATCACACAAAAACTTGGGAGAGAGGAAATTACTCCTCCTCTGAAGGGCGTATTTCGTCCTCTATATTTGTCTCCAGCATTTCCCTCTTTTTCTCTTGCGTGTCTCCTCACTTTTATGAGAGAGTAATTAGATCATTAAAATATGCTCTCAATTTTTTCAGAACAATTGTGGTATTGAGCTAAGGAAAAGCATAACTGTGTATATGAGATTTTCTGAACTCTAAAACGTCGTTTGTCGTGTGATGTTTTTTTCAGGTGTCGTGTTGTGTAGCATTTTTCAGGAAAGTTTGTAGGTTATTTTGTCTGACAAGCGGCTAGATAGCGATGTTTAGAGAAGTAGTCTCGAGCGGGTATCAACGACACTACAAATCTTTTTTACGGGAAATGACTCAGATTACTTATAAATAAGATACGAGTAGTACCTAAATTGACTCTATAGAATGACGGATGTAATAAGATGTATCTTTTGATGAGGAGGAATATATATTTTAAGGATGTGCAAGCAAAATCAATATAAGTCAATTGTCATACCATCACTTTTTTTTTTTTTTGGTCGAATTAGATATAAATAAGATCGTATGGCTAACTATATGCTGTGTGTTCTTCTTGCCTTCATTAGCGATTATTTTGTTTCTTGGTATAAGGGTAAATTTATTCTGTGAGCTCTTATATATGAAGCTCGGGAGAGTACACTTTTTATATGTTTATTGGGACATATTTCACTGTCTTTATATACTTAGGACAAAATGTAAGGGTTTATATTAGGATTAAGTTTATTTATGAGGGAACGCAAAATATTTATCAAAAAAAAACATATTATACAATACTATAGGCAAACTAACGTGTAGTAGAGAGAAGTTAATAATGGTAGTGTAGGAGATGTATATTCAAATAAATATATAATTTAGTATAAAAATATTATGTTTTTTAGAGGTCCTCACAAAGATCGACATACATTAACAGTCCTGAGATAAATATTCATTGATATGTATTGCGATACACGAACTGAAGCTAGTAAAGCACAGAGAGTAATTATTTACAGACGCAACCCTTTTATTGTACTGAGGACATACCAGGATAGAGTGAGAGCCAGTGAGTAAGAGCAACTCACTTTTAAATTTATAATTAATTTTTTCTTTAATTTATTAATAAAGATCTTCTCAAACTACATTACACCGTTTTGAGTCTTGAATCGCTAAACTGTAGATTTCATCAGTCGCTCTTCTAACTGCTTCTGCCCGCATACCTACAACAGCCCCGATAACATCATTAAAAAAGTTTGCCGTCAAATGGACTTTATTATTACAAAAAGAAGAAGAAGAAGAAAAAAAAAAGATTCTTGAAGTATTTTAGACGAATGTATAGGAAACTTTACACAAAACTGAAGAAGCTTTTCTTGTCTATTTAAAACGCATGCTAATTATAAAGTCCATTTTAAAGATCATACAAATATTAATTGATTTTATATATGGAGTTGGACTTTATTTAAATGTGGATATAATATATTAATATTTATTCCATAGTTTTTATTCTCTCATTTATTATTATTTATTATTATATATATAATATAAATTTATCAATATTATTATAGATATAAGTAAGTGAGGTTAGGTTAATGACACACACTATTATGATTATAACATAATTATTGACGCTAAGTTCTAGTAGTGAAGTAAGTTTATTCCGATACGCTCAACTCTAAAAGTAGTACGTGACGTAGTGTAACGCTAGAGTAGTAAGATAGAAAGATAGTATTGCTATATATGTTAAGTATTTATGATACATTATAATTCTGTTAAGTTATGTTATTAGATATCTCGATCTATTTAAGAAATTATATATAATATTAATGTATTATTAATGAAGGATTCATTTTGGAATATTATTTTATCATTAATTTGCATTAGTTAGTCATCTAAATATATTTATTCTCATTAGGGATTAAATAAATATTGTAGAGGGAGAGGAAAATACTGTCAGGGTTAGGTGATGTGTACGCTTATAAGTAGAGCAGAATTTGTAAGTCACCACATTTTCATTTATGTGAGTATTGATTCACTATAACCGTTATATCTTGAAACTAGTTCATTATTTTTTGAGAAGACCAGATTATATAGTTGCGTCTTAGTATTGTCGACGATTGGTGCTTTAACACTATTAAGTGTAATTAATATAATTTATAAAATATCCACATCACCATCCATACACATAACAATATTATATAATAGAAAAATATATAGATGATTTTAATTTATTATAATAATAATATAATTATAATTTTATAGATAATAATTTCAAAATGACTGCGCCGAGCGTTGCCGAAGTAAGTTGTTACATATAATTCTTCCAAAATCAACAATTTTCCTTTCTGTATAATAATAATAAGGTTCCTAATTATTTTATTTATAAATGGGTATTATGGGGATGTCCTTTATGTTAAGTTAATTAGCATACTTTTTTTAGGGTTTTTTAATTTTTTTATTCAATTTTATTCATAACAATCATTTAATGCATTATTAAAATAAGATTGAATTATTATTATAAAAGGACGCATTTCAAATTTGTGCGCGAGCTTTTTGCTAGGTGTCATCAAAACTTGAGTTGATTTGCTGCGCCTGCGCAGCAGATGAAGGGGGATTACACCCCGGCAACGCTCGCGCGCATTTTAGGGTCTTTCATGATATATAAAGTGTTTTATGGTGGATATTTCTCCAATTTACTCATATTTATTCTAGGGCTTGGTATATACTATCAAACTTGGCTCATTTTCACTATTTTATTTTATAAATTTTCATATAAGGGGTCTAATCATATGTTGGGTATGTTTTGATACTGTATCTTTATTTTATTTTACTATCATTTTTATATATTATTTATAAATTATTTTAGGGAGCCTAAGAATTAACTAATTTGTGGGGGGGATAACTAGGAGGATCGGAGCACCCTATAGATAAGATGTTCGTGTGCAAACGCTTTTGATTTAATATTCAGTAATGGTTATATAGTATGCGTAATTTTAATTACAAATTTATTTTTTAAAGTTAAAAAAACATTGCAAATATCTTATTGAATAAATTATTATGAGTAAATATTTCTTGGACATGAGCTAACTAATTCATAAACTTTATAAATATTTTCAGTAAAACCACGTAAAATAGTACCGGTGGTAAAAACTATATAACTCCTTAATATCAATATAAAAAATAATAATAATAATAAAAATGTATTAATATATCATATAATATATATGTTATATTTATCATTAATTTTTTATGTATCTATAAGTTTTATATATAAATATTATATATACTACACTCAAGCGAGCTGAGCAGCAGAGTCGAAGATTAATAGCAAAGGCGCACCCATGCGAGGGTAATAGCATCGCTTTTTATCAGGCAAGGTTGACGCTATCGAGCGTTTATTATCACAGCGTCGCGCCTGCGCACGGTTGCTATTTGATTTATAATATATTAGTATTATTAATTTAAATATTAGCTTATAATTATTGTTAATATTTAATATGTATACTATATATATATATATTTAATTATATTATATATGAGTATTATATTAATATATTATTTATTATTATTAAATTTAATTATATTAATTATTATGTAAGTAGTTATTTAATTAATAAGTAGTAGTTAGTTAAGTTATAAGTAGTAGTTAGTTGGTAGTAAGTAGTATAGTAGTTATATGATATAGTTAGTGGTTTGTTGTTGTTTGTTGTTATCGTATTGTTTGGTTTGTTTGTTAGTAATTGAGTCTATGATTAGTTTTTATGTTGTTTATTGGTTTGTTATGTTTGATTGTTATGTTTATAGTTGTTATTGTTGTTGCTATTTTATTATCAATTACTAAAATATGTAAAGATTATTTAATAAGTGAATAATTCACATTTACCAATTATTTTAATTATTCCAAATCAAAATCTATCAATTTATGTTGGACTATTTTTTAAACAGAAACAAATAAGTACTTATATACGATATATTTTGGATTAAATGTATCGTAGTACTATTGTCTACATAACCAGCATTTAAATATCAAATGTTCACTTAGAGAAGACATATTTAATCACGTATTTTATTTCACAAATTTCACTTTATATATCAATTTTTTAATTTGGCGTTTCACTGTTTACAGAAATAATTTCCTGATGTACGAGAGAAAATAATTTTTACAGATATTAAAAAAATTATTCTATCATTATTTTATAGTACTATTAATTTTCAATTTATATTTTCTTACCTAATTATTACAACATAGGAGAGTTATATATCCAGTAAAGAGCAGAAGTACTCATATTTGCTATCCAAGTAGTATTAGAAAGAGAGTTTTGTATTAAGGTTGCATTAGTATGTGTGTGTGTGTAGTATTATGCTGTGTGTGTGGTGTGTGTGTGTGTGTGTGTATGTTATGTGTAGATAGAGATAGAGAGATAGAAAGAATATAGAGAGAGAGAGATGAAGAGAAGATAGAAGAGAATGCAGAGAAGAGAGAGAGAGAAGTTAGAAGCAGAAAGACAGTTAGTATTTATTATCAAATTACATAACCATTAATTTTCATATAAACATGATATTTATTTATATTATAGTATATAAATCATAAAGTTAACGGTAAAAGAGCTTAAGTTATATATAATGATATATTCTAATTATATATGATATATATATATATATATATTTATATATACGTGTATTAATATATTAATTATATAGCCCTTATATACGAATATATTAATATATATAATATATATTATATATATATATATATTATATATAATATCATTTATTCATTATCATCATCATCATTACCTTTTTTTTCCAAGATTGGGGGGGTAAGGGGTGGCGGTGGACCATGCACGGGGAAAAGAAAAGTAAGGTAGAAGGATATGTTCGAAAAAGAAAAGGGGCCCCAGGCCCTACCTCCCCCTCTATGCCTATTAGTTAAGAACTTGTCGAGTCAGAAAAAGCCACCCGAGAGCTTCAGGGAGCCGGCGACGACCATCAACGTGGCATTATCGTAGTGTAGGGTTTTCTATCACCCTGGACCAGCGTGGGCCCACAACATGACCCAATCAACAAAACCATGCCATTCCTCCTGTTATATGCACCTTTTATTCTCCCTCTGCCAAACTGCACACTTCTCTGCTAAGAACATTCTTTACTGGAACCAATCCACTTTTTCTCTCTGTCTCCCAGCGGTCGATTCCCAACACAACTCACCGATATACATGCGCTTTAACCAAGCCGACTATCATTCATCTTTGTCCGCATGACCAAATCATCCAACGTACTATTCATTTATTCTCTCAATTACCCCTTTCCTCACATACATAACTCCTAATACTTTCATTCCTCATTTTAATCAATTCTTCTCACACCTATACACGCCCCTAAGATTTGTCCATCTGAACCATTGAACTTTAGATCTTATACTTCTTATTCCAGACCTCAGTGTCACTATATATATAATATATATAATTATGATATAATAAGTATATATATATATATATATATATATATATATATATATTTATATATATATAACTTATATATATTATTATAATATAGCTATATATATAATATTTATATATAATATTATATATATATATATATATAATATATATATATATATATATAATATATATATATATAAGTATATAATATTATAGTATATATTATATATATATTATTTATCTTCGTCAAAAATAATGAACCCACTAAGGGTAATGTCCACTCAAATTAGCTGGAAGGCCCTTAACCCCATGAAAGCCCCCACAACCAACACAGACCAACAGGCATCCGTTGTAACTATGTAACCAACCGCAGAGAAGTTCGCTGCAGCATTGGGGCCGTCACCGCGATAAATTTTTAGGAAAACATACCACCACGTAATAGACTGGGAGAGGGGTGTAGGTTATGTCGGACGTATAATTCGAGCTAAGGATCATTCACTTTCGAAGCGATTCCAAAAAAATGGAGTGGAACGTGGCGTCACTGTCGAAAGATCAGTGCGTGAAGATAACAACACTCCACGCAGAAGGACACTGGTGAACCGCGTTGGTTGACCGTTTGTGTAGAGGCCACACGATGTGCGACGGGTGTCAATGGTACAAAACCCTGACACACTGATCGCTTAGCGAGACAGGTAGGCGCAGGGCCGCACAACCCGTGAAGACAAAATTTATACGTCTGCGCGCATTACGAGAGCGCCACCACATGGCACGACATTGCATATAAAGCTGGCCGGAGAATACGCACGCACTGGGTGAGTGACAATATTAGGTGCGTCGACGCTTGCGGAACAAATTACCGGTCCAGGGAGGCATTGCATAGGTCCTAACGGCGCACAGCCAGACGCCATCGAGGGCGCGGCTGGCATTTGCCCGACAACACATCATTGGATGGTCGACAATGTGAGCAAAGGTCTCTTTAGCGGACGAGTCGAGAGGTCTCTTAAGCCTCGGATACAGGCGGCTAGAGTATAGCACGACGACTGAACGAGGTTGCGCAATTGCCAATGCTCTGCAGGTGGCCACCGGTTTGGGAAGGGGTCGGTTATTGTCTGGGGAGGCATCTCTCTCTTTATCGGGGCCACGGAGTTGCCCATCTTACGATGGAAGGCGGCTCTTACAGCAGTAGGTATATCACAGACAATGCCTCGAACATATGTGTGTCATAATGCTTCATCATCACTGACTTTCATCACACTCATGACAATGCAAGACCACACAGGCCCAATGTGTGAAACCACTACATTAGGACGATTCAAATTAGGGCGTTGTTGGAGTGTCCAGCATATAGTCCGGACCTCAAAACCCCAATCAAACATTTGTGGGATATCCTGAAACGTCGGACCCGACAGCTGCAACCCTTCACTGAACCCTCCCGACCTACATGAACAGGCACTGAACGACGTATGGAATCAAATCACTTTCCAGACATTTCGCTCACTATCGAGAGCATGCCAGACTCTGTCGGCATCATCGTGCCCAGAGGGGTCAACACTGTATTGGAGACAGGACCCAACATCCCCTCGGCCGTCGCCGTACGTACCCACATTGTGTGTTTGCAGGCCGAACCTCCGAACCCTAATGCGAGATCCTTTGGCTGCACCTTAGCCTCACAGTCTACTCAACCACGGATGGGGAGGGAATCCCCATGTTATGTCGTTGTCCAGATAGAAGTGTCTGTCCGCGTGTCTCATCCCTTCTATACCCTTCCTTCGTTCACGTGCCTTGTGGTGAGTTAATTTGACGAGTAGGTATATATACTATCTATAATATATATAGATTATATTTATATAATCATAATATATATATAATAAAATAAATATATATATATAATATATATATTATATAATATATAGTATATATATATATAGTATGACATATATATTAAGATTGTGGACAGTAGAATATATATAATATATATCTATAATATTATTAATAGAGTATATATAATAGTATAGTATAACTATATATAATATGATATTCTATATATATATATATAGTTATAATAATATATGTAAGTCTTTTTATGATTTAAAACAAAAACAACAACCTAAGAGACTGCATAGATATCAGCTGTCGGGGTCTCTCTGCTTCTGGTGACGACGGGGGGACTTCGTCCCTCCGTCGCCCCCATCTGTTCGAGCCTCCTAATGGAAATATATGCTTTCTTGAAGCTTTCAATTATCTAGGGGGCTCAAGCGATGGGGGACAATGGGGGGGACGGAGCCCCGACGTCCAGCCTAGAAGTGCCGAGAGACCCCGATAACTGATATCTATTCGGTCTACTCTAGGGTATTCGTTAGTTTTTAATCATAAACGACTTTTATATATATGATATGTGATGAGGAGTAATAGTGTATAGATATAGTAATTAGTTTACATCCGTGGAATATAATAGTGTTATGTATATATATTATATATATTAATATATAACGTATATATCTATATGGGCTCAATCGCTCCACCGAACTTAGCAGTCCTTCTCGCGCTTGAGGCAACATACCGCGATGAAATTTTCTACTGGTCACAATCTTAAGAATTTTGCCGTGATATATATATATATATATTAGGATAATTAGATATTATGAATATATATATATATATATATATATATATACTATATATAATATATATAGTGATTTATATATATAATTGGGTGCGATATATATATATAATATAATATATATAATAATATATATATATATATATATATATATAGTATTAATATATAATATATAGTATATATAGTATATATATAATAATTTTAATATATATGTATATGACTCCTTTTTACTTTTTAAATCCCCTTTTGATTTGTTTTTACAATATATCAATTCACAGAAACACCAACAATATTAACTGAACAGATGAAAGTCAGAAGAAGGAAACTCCTTGCATTTCTTGATGTAAATATATAAGGAAAACAACAAATTTCAAACAACGCGTTTATAGGAAACCACCATGCAATAGAATTACAAAGAAGGACGGTTCATTTATCTGGCATGTTATAAAATTAATTTACTTAAAATACGCTTTCGATAGAGCATCACAGATCTCATCTACTTCCTGATTATCTTTCAAGACACATTGGAACTCCTAAAGCACGGCTAATTCTAAAGACATGGATTGCCCAAGGTATTTTACATCGACAATATACTCTAGGAAACACCATGCGTATAGAATGTCCATCAAATATCTTCGCACTAAATAACAGTACCGTAGAGAAATCCTGTATATGAAACTTACCTTTTTATGGGGAGAATGAGTTGTGAAATTTGAAACGCGAACTAACAGGAACTATTACAATTGAACACTTATCCCAGTTCCAACCTTCAGACTTAGCCTTTTCAATGAACCATAAATTGGAAAATTCTTCCCAAGAGTTAACAGCATAACCTTCCATTACCTTAATGTTCTCATGATATACCAAATACCCAGTGCGGCTCGACTGCATGCACCCTACATCACGGAACATGACTACTCGTCAGTGCCTTCTCTACTTCGCATTGGCTGAACACCTCAAACGGTATCTATAGCAACTTTGGCAACATCTTGCACATGCTCCCAATATTCTGCGATCGTAATTCCCATTCTCTTCAACCGACAAACTGTGTTTAGAAGTTTTAACTTTGCAATAATGATACAATAACTGCCTGTTAGAATGCTTTAATCTAATTTTGGGACTGAACAGTGAACAAGATCAAATTTTCCTACACCTCGAATATGATTTGTAATTCTAAACAAGGAAACTGTCACTTAGTGATACTTTTCTATATATTGGGAAGTTATTAATTTTTTCTTCTATTTATTTATTTATTATTAACTTTTATGTAGTTTATTTAGGTATTAAATTAATTAACAACAAGCCTTTGGCTTGCTCTAAACGGAGCAAGACTTTGTCCCTAGAGCAGTGCTACGCACGGATCAGCGCAGTAGGCCTCGCTTCGCTCGGCCGAAAACGCAAGCCGAAAAAACTCATGATGACAAAATTGTAGTGAAGACCGTTACGTTTTTCGTGGCTGTTTATTTTTAATTATGATATATTATTGAAAACAAAAGTAAAAACATAATTTATTAATAACAACTTTTCATTAAGAATATAGGAAATCAAAATGTGGCGGGACGGAATGGCGAAAGGATGGTAGTTCAAAATAGTGGCTGCTCCACATCATTAATCAAATCCGATACGAATTGAATCGTTTTTTTGCATGTTTACAATTAATAGGAATATAGATTTTGTATTATTGTTAGGTATAGTCCGCCTTGATAATGGGTAGACGTTGGATTCACCCGAAAAAATTCCTTAATAAATTTGTTTAGATTTGTCCTACTCATTATAGCCCTTATATATATACACAATATTTGTATCATAGTAGTTATATATAAAATTATTAAAGGTATAAGAACTCCTGGTCTAGTGTGTTATCTCTATAGTATAATATCTAATATTATAACTATATATAATATATATATAATATAATATAT
>JABUQX010030641.1:0-20000 GCA_015478945.1 Trachelipus rathkii
CGATCTCCCTACAATCCCCATTCAATGAATATTACCTTCTCAATCAACGATTTATCACCCTTGTCAAACACTATGGCGTTACCGGAGCGGGTAATAATCTCTGGATCATTCGGCTCAAAGCTAGTTAAGTCTCAATTATTCTCAAAAAAATTCTAAGATTTAACGTCCAGAGTGGTAAACGAGTATCTTCTAAGTTAGGAGCTGAAGAGATTCTACAAGTCAACTGGAAATAATCTAGTCAAGAAGAATGGCGTTGTTCTTATCAAAAGTCCAGTGAACAGAGCGTTCCTTATAGCAGTATGGGGATAGTCGTAGATTTTAATCAATGACGAAATTATAGTCAGATTCGTGTACTTTAGGCTCCGGGACAAGGCAGCTTGTATCAGTCAAATTTATGGTAATCCAAGAGCTTTTCTTTGACCCATAGTGTTTCAACACCCTTCATCGCAAACACAGTCCCGTTTGAAAAGATAATTAAAATATCCTGGAGTGTAACCCCCCTTCTAGTCTGCGACGATGCAGAGCTCATCACCGCCAGACTGATAGGGAATATCAAAGTCGGCCTAACGGAAACGCAGAAGCTGCAAAGAAAAAATGATTCTGACTATGATTCTCGGAAGAATCAGATAAATCTATTCTGCAGGGCTGTTTTCAAAAATATTTTCAGTAGTTCTAGTTCTTACTTCTGCCCTCAAGGCAGAAGCCATCCGCCCCGGGGGGGAGATATAAAAATATAGTCAGTTGCAGAAAAGAATTGTTTCCTGGAAACCTTTGGTTGCCAAAAGGAAAGAGTGGAGAACGATCGCTAATATTTGAGAATCACTTTTTTTGCTTTTGCCTTCGGCTGTAAGGTGCTTTCAAATTCATTGCTTGTTGGCTTGGCTACTCTTCGCTGTTAGCTTCGTGCAATTTAAACAGTCGGAGTCATTGTATCAAATTTAAAAAATCACTTATATAGTGCTTCGCATATTGGCTTTTAATTGCTAACTTTATTTTGCGATTTTGGTTATTCAAATATATATTTCAAATATTCGATAAGTTCTTCTAATTTAAACATATTCTGAAACTTTAAGCGGGTGAACTGCCTTGTTTAAGTCTGAGAAAACAACTTTTCTCAACAGGCTTGAAATAATAATAATCTTATGTGCATAATCCCACATAGCTAAATAATATTAAATATTCTAGTGATAGTGAAGACCCCAGCTTTTCAGGAATATACCTCTAAATAATTTTCTAAACTGGAGTTGTAAGAAAATAAAACCTATTCTTCCACCCATCATCTAATTCTTCTTAGAATTAATCAAGTTCTTTAATTGAACTGAATATTTTTGGAGTAGATGTGATCGTTTCTTTCAATAAAATATATAATTTAATTGATTACATTAATATTATATATATATATATATATATATATATATATATATATACTATTTAATATTACTATATATATTTATTTATTATATATATATATATATATATATTATATATATCATATATATCAGAAACAGGCTGCGTTCGCCACCGAGTTGCGCTGATGCGGCCTTTTGCACTTGGATGGCACTATCAATTCCGTAGGTGCAAAGGCCGCAGACAATTTTTAAAAGGTGGAGAAAGAGGAAGGCGCACAGCCAATTCTCAGCGCCTATAGCCGCGCCTATGAACAGGAACAAAGCTTTTTTTCTTACCCGTTAAAGTTAGAGCGTAAAGCATGGCTAACTATATATTCCCTAAAAACCGGTATAAACTTAATATATATTAATATATATATATATATATTAATTATATATATTTAATATATAATTATTATATATTATATTTTTATAGTACTTAATTTATATATATTATATGAAAAACTAGTTCAAGAGTTCTTAACTACAATAAGATTGGTCAACACGGCTCTGAAAATTTTGCAATTCTGCAGCGCTCGTGCTGGACTTTGGGGGAGAAAAAGTGACCACAAGGACATGAGGAGAAGAGAACGTGTAGTATATTGTTTACGGTCGTTGTTCAATACAAAAATTTATAAATTGTGTTTTTCTTCCATATAAAGCATTGCTCTTTATTATCGCAGCTAGTTACTTTGCAAGATATTTAGCAAACAGGCACGGCCGGGAAAAGTCGCTGGCGCAAAGCGCATATGCATGCGCATTGATTTGCAAAACATTGGCGCAAAGGCGTTAGGCACACTAGTCCGGCGGCATAGGCGCAGCGTGCCCAGCTTCTGATAATATATATCATATATATATATAATAATATTATATATAATATTATGTATAATTAGTTATATTATATTATACTATAATATATATATTATATGATATATTATATATATATATATATATAATATATATTACATATATATATATATTATTTACTATATATTTATATTATATTATACTATATAATTATTTATATATAATATATATATAATATAATATATATATATATATACTATATTATTATGATATTTATTATTTATTATTTTATTTATTTATCATTATTTATTTATTTATTTATTTATTATTATTTATTATTTATTTACTTTATTCTATTTATTATATTTATTCTATTTTATATATTATTTATTATTATTTGGTATTTATTTACTTATTTATTTATGTATATTTATTTTTATTATTTAATTATTACTAATGATTTATTTTTTTTTATTTATTTATTCATTCTTTCATTTATTTTTTAATGCTATGGAATATGTTTATATGGCTATTATATATATATTATTATATATATATATATATATATATAATATAATATAATAAATTTTTATAATATATATAAAATATATATATGTATATATTAAATATATAATATGTAGTAATATATATATATATTTAAATGATTATATATTATATCAATATTTTAACTTTTACTATTATATTATATATACTATATTATATATATGATAATTTTTTTCCGATCGTATGTCTATATCTAATAATATATAATATATATAATATTCATTACTTATTATACACATATAACATGTCATGATATATACTATTTCCGTACTACATACAATCTTAACCTTGAATATTACATATATTACTTATTACTAACCACTATATTACGCAATACTAATTACTTTAGTATCAATCATATATATAGTTATTATATATAATACTATATATTTATATATGTGATATTATATTATATATATAACTATCCTATATATGATATATATCTATATATATATACGTACATATATATTATATATTATATATACTATATTAAATATATTTTCCGCTCCGTGGTCACAAAACGGTAGAGCGACGGAGTCGCATCGCAAGGTCGCAGGGTGTTCGATTCCTAGTTCGGATCCTAGGTAGAAATTACCTGAAGTTCCCTCCTTGAATCAGGCTATGCCCGTGAGGTGTGGAACCGCTTACTTGGAACTCTCAATCCCAACAATTCTCACACCGCGCAGAAAAAAAAAAACTTTACCCTCAGAGATATCCATTCTATGAAGTAAACATGTATGTCGGCATCAATTATGTATGTATATACTATAGTATACTATATATAAACTACTTATATCCGAAAATATTGTATTACGTTCAGTATAACCCTACGGTATATATATAGTATAGTATATAAGTTTTATACTTAGTATATTGATATTCAACTCGTACCATATATATATTTAGAACAGCCTCCGACATACGCATCCACACCGCGCCGACTCTTCCTAATTCTACTGAGTTTTTCTTACCGCACCAAACAGCCTTCTTACCTTCTTACTGTCATATATATTTACAGCGAACTAGGCCCCGGCCGGAGAAAAGTCGCTGGCGCAAAGGCGCATAGTCGTAACGAATCTTTGACAAAATATTGGCGGATTTTCATTTACAATTGATGATAATGTGCTGCAGAAGTTAATGAGAGTCAAAGATTAAACTTAAGTTGCGGACTCCTTGGGAGAAATTACTAGAGAAGTTCCTCATTGAACTTTAATAAAAAAGAAAATAAACGAAAAATGTAGCGTTATGATCGATGGTATGACATAGTCATGTAATAGCTTTGTACTTGTACTATGTATGATACGCTAGTACGCTATATCATCAACTAACATCATGTATAATACTTAAAAATATACTATAATAATATTATATATATAGTTAATTATCAATAATATATATATATATATTATCATATACTATCTATACACTAATTGCTCTATACTGTATATTTTTATTATAATATTTATATATATATATAGTATTATATATTTATTAATCATACTATATATATATATATATAATTATATATGTATTATCATTAGTAATATACTACATAGTTAAAAGCCTTGTTTCACCTAATTATATACTATCATATATATATAATTATCATATAGTATTATGGCTTATATTTTCGCACTTAAGTTTACTTTTGCAAATAAATTTAGCGAACAGGCACAGGCCGGAGAAAAGTCGCTGGCGCAAAAGGCGCATGGGCGCATTGATGTTGCAAAATATTGGCGCAAACTAGCAATATTCGGCACTAGCGCAGAGCGCAGGCTTAGTCCAGCTTGATATACTCTCGTTATACTAATACTTCATATACTACTAATTATTTCTACCCTATATATATTATATATACGAGTATATCAAATTACATATACTCATATATATATATTACCGCTATTAATCCATACTCACGAATCTATATATGCCTATACCTATTTTACTTAATTATTTACTTTACTTTTATTAATATTATTTTATTTTTTATTATCATCGGAAAATTCAAAATACTTGAAGTTGATCTATTATGTCATTGGGGCTGAAAAGTTCCATCATCTCATTCATTCATCTCATTCCAACAGTATATGACTTGTCAATTGTTTAGTTCGGTCTACAAAAAGATTATGTCCTCTAATACTATATATAATTATATATACTTAATTTTTTTCTTCTTTTATTATTGTTTTTCACATTCTATTTAGTGATAAACAAGTCATATTTGTTTACATAACTAAATATATATATAATCCTATAGTATATATACCTATTATATATATATCTAATATATATATATCTATATTAATATATACATATCATATATACATACATTTGATATATATACTATATATATGTATATATGTATGTATTAATGTATGTATGTAATCTATGTATGTATGACATATAGATATAGATGTAGATAAATATAGATAATAATATAGTAATATATAATATATATAAATATATAGTATATATGTTATATATATAATATATAGTTATATATATATGTATAGTAATATATATTATATTATTACTATATTATATTAAATATATATATATATTATACTAATATATTATATATATACTATATATTCATATAAATTATATATTATATAATATGTATATATATAATATATAATATACTATATATATTATTTATAATTATTATATATATAATCATAAATAAAGATATATATATATATACTATTTACTTACATTATTTATATGATATATATTTATATATATGTATTATACTAAGTTAATATATATATATATTATCATATATCTCTCATAATATATATATATATACCTATATATAATATATGTATATATATATACTATACTGATATAATATTATATATACTTATAATATATATATATAGTTTATTTAGTATACTATAATATTTACCTATATACTATATTAATATAAATATTAGTAATATATATATATATATAATATATCATTATGTGTTGTGTGTGGTTTTTGCATTTATTTTGTGCTTTTCTTTTTTGTTTTGTTTTTTAAGATCGCCACCACTCACGGCTGGGCCCTTCTCGAGGGGGCGGAAAAATAAACATTAAAAAAACCCGATCCCCAGATCTAACGCAAAGTTCTCAGGTGTGCGCAGACGTGGGCTTTAAAGAGAGAAGATTAAATATAGTTGGGAAAAATAGAGAGGCAGGGTTCCACAGACAAGTAATTAGCTGAAAGAAAGAAGGCACCACATAAGACAAGTCTGGCGGTTCGCAATACTCACGCAGAATTGGCGGAGAGCAAGCACCCCTTGTCCTACGAGTGCGACGCAAGTGGAGGATTGCGCAGAGCGTCAAAAACTCCCCTGAGATTTTGCGCTGAATTACCCAAAAAGAAGGGATAGACCTTTAACGTTTGTCAACGAGATTTAGAGGTTCAAGTGAGTTTGAAAGTATGGGGAACAGTTTATTAGTCTCTTAGCTTTAGATCAACCTATCCATAGAAGGGTGGAGCCGGAGCCCCCCAAATTGAGAACAGTACTCTTTACAGGGCGAATAAGGCCTTATATAACTGGAGTAAGCAGAAATATACTATATTATATAATATATATATATATATATATACTAATATATATATATATATATATTATATACTATATATTTTATATATAATATATATACGTAATATACATATATATATATATTTATATATATATATATTATATATAGTTGATGGGCGATTCAAATTTCCAGGCGATGCCGATTCCGATACCGATACAAGTCAAAAGCTATTTCCGGAATTCCGATTCCGATTCCAAGTCATTTAAACTATAATATATATACTATAATATATATATATATATAACTATTAATATATATACTACTATACTATATATATATATATATATATTACATATATTATTATATTATATATATACAGCGAATATATTATATATAATATATATATTATAGTATATACTATATACTATTACTTTAATAATATATATATACTATATATATACGTATATATTTATCATGTCTTATATATAGTTATAATGAATACTATATAACTATATATATTTTACAGTATATAACTAATATATAAGCTATATTATTTGATATATATCTACATATCATATATTTATATTATAATATACTATACTATACTATAATATTATACTATATACCGTATATATAGTATATATATTAATATATATAATCAGTATTATATTATAATATTATAGTATACTATATTATACTATTACTATATATAATATATACTATATATACTATATATATATAATTATATATATATATATTATATACTATATTATATATATATATATATATCATAATTATATATACTATATAGTATATACTTATATATATATTAATTTTGCTAAACAACTAATTTTAGATAATTTAGAACTGCCTTATAATTACCTAGCAGACGAAGGTAATTATTGCGGATAGTCACTCTCTAATTAGAGCGAAAATTGGATATCAGAAAGAAAATATTGAACACCTGAAAAATTAGCAAAATTATATGAAAAAGCATACATAAATGAAAACTTTGTAAGGAGGTACAAAATACTGAATATGCCTTTGAATCGATTAAAAAGTAAGGATCTTTAAATGGCACAAATTATCAATTATATTCTGTAGTCAAAGCGATGAACTCTTTGAAATATGTGTGCAAAACATTAACATTTTCGTTCTGAGTGCATCCGATTTTGTTTTAGGAAAATAAATTGATCCTTCAATCTGAAGAGTCTTTCACTTTCTACGGAAAAGAGGACGAGCTTAAATTTTCTAGCAAGGACAACCAAATGCTGAAAGGTACATTATTTGATGACCATCATTGTAGGGACTTTCTGAATATTTAATTGGTTTAGGGATTTCTTTAAATCGCTGGATTCTACTTTGTATAAAATCTTCAATTTTTTCGATATATGTGTCCTTTTCCTTAGGAATGAGTTTCTTTTGCTGTTTTAAAGTCTTGTTCTTTTGAAACATTCCTAAAAACCAACTTTCAGAGTTAACATGTAAGAAACTAGTTTAGTCTTCCATTACCATTCCGATCTTCTATTCTGCTGATAAAATACGGTTTTGTAGATGATGGTTCAAAATATGGAAATGTATGCCCACATCCATCTTCAAAAAATATCTTCGCAATTCGTTGCTTTAGAATATCTTCCAATTTTTTATGTTCAGTATTCCATCATCAAGAATGTAGGTTTAAAGCGGGAATCAAGATGGGTGCAAGCACAAGATTCTTATCAGTAAAGAAATGCTAAATCTATTTTTACTGAATTTTTCCATGTGATACTGTAGACCCAAGTCCTGAAATATTGCGCTTCATCTTACGCGTTTCAGCGAAAAGTTCAAATCACTTTCATATTTGGGATGATTGCCGATGCCATTGATTCCTTGTGCTCAATAAATTTGTATAATCAACGTAAATTTTTAAGTATTTTTAGCAATTTTTTCAAGAAACTTTTCCCGTTGTTCACTAAACATTGCAGTGTTTTGACATGAATCACACTCGCAAATATGAAATGACAGCCGTCTTTGTTCAAAGTTTTTTGAAGCATATTATCTGCTCTTCACTTCTTTAAATTTTTATGTCTGTGGTTAAATTAAATCTAGTTTGATCAGACTTATTCATTTACTTGGCAATAGCTTGAGGCGAGTGATTAAAATGACCAACGAATTATGTTTTCTGGTATATATTTTTTATCCGTGTGTAGTTCATTAATGGCATCATTGAGAACTAGTGTAAAAGAGTTAAAAAGCAAGGTAATTCCTCGAATCCTCTTGTCCTTACTCCTGAGCCAATATTATGTTGTGTGTAATCCCTTACTCATAACATGAATTATTATTGCAGGGAAATCTGAATTCTTCCGATACATTTTGCAAGACATCATCTATATAGATAGCTGTGTAGACAGCGTGAAAAGGGAAACTCGAATGGATAGCACTTTATATTCAACTAGCTCCAATTATTTAAAGCTACCAGCGCAAATACATCCTGCTCACCTTACAGCTCACGGATATATATTATCAAAAACATACATAACATATCATAACATATCAAACATAACTAACGAAACATTGCCAAATGTCTGCCTCACCCATGATTGTCTGAAATCCTTAACATGATATTCTAGGCTCTACGTAAGATGCCGCTGTTCATTTACCTTGGTTTCTTTAACTTAAATAAGAATTAAGAAGAAACTGAATTAAGAAATCAATACGGCAGTACTTCGAATTATTGTTCTTTGACCAAAATATCATAAGATCGAATAAAAATATATTTCAGATTGTATACCAAAGAATCGGTTCAAAGAATCGGAACAATTTGCCGATTTCCGATTCCGATTCCGAATTTCCTGAAAAAAAGCCCGATATCCCGATTTCCGATGCCGCGATTTCGATTAATCGTCCCATCACAAGATATATGATGATAGATATATAATAAATATTATATATATATAACTATATATACATAACTATATATATATATATAATATATTATCTATATATATATTATTAATAATAGTATATTATAATATAATATTAATATTTGTATATATATATATTATTATATAGTATTAATTATATAATAATTATATATATATAATATATCTATATATATATAATATATATATTATATATATAATAATATTTTTTTATTTTTTAACAGTTAACACCACCGCCTCACGGGCAGAGCCCTAATCTAGGAGGGTGTGCTCAATTTTTGTCGTGAGCAACGGAGTCAAGAAGAGGAAAGCTCACACAACCCGACCGACCAGTGACCGAACCTGCTGTCCCTTTCGCTAGTTGGGCGAGTCGCCTCTACGCGCTGAAGCCTACCGGACCGCTATTTTTGGCCGCGGTTGGCTATATCTAATATATATATATAGTATATATATATATATATATATATATATTATATATATATATGTATATATAGATTTATATTATATCCTATTATTATAGGTGTAGGTAGTGTGATCTGTACATTTATGATTGTATCTTATATATAGTTTATATATATTATATATATATATATTTACTATATTATAATATAATATATATCTATACATATATATATATATACTACGTATTACATTACTTATATATTTATATTATATATATATAGTATATATACTATATATACTATATATATATATATATATATATATATATATATGATATATTATATATATATATATTTATATATATATATATATATATATATATATATATATATATATATCATATATATATTATATAATATATATACTTATTATATATGTAATATATGTATGTATGTATTTTTTTAAAATCTAGGTATATATATACTTATATATACGTATATATACATATATATATATATATTCTTATACTATATACTGCGACCAAAAACCCGATCTCCACAGCACACCGTCCCACCCGCCCCTACTTCAGCCTCGCCCATACCCAATACGCCTCTCAACTCCTCCCTGACCCGTCACGAATACCCGCATTATACATCATATATATGCTAATACAATATAACTGTAACTTTATATATTATATACTATACCTAACGACTACTAACCACACCCAGCATCTCATCTATCATTAACCACTAAGATCAATATTCATCATCGTTAATGTCCATTAATACCTATAATATATAGTAGTATATATTACATATATGATATATATGTATATATGTACTATATAATAATATATATATATATATATATATATATATATATATACTACTATATATATATTATATATATATATATATATATATATATATAATATATATATATTAATTATATATAGTTATATATATGTAATATTATATTATATATATATATTTTATATATATATAGTATATATATATATATATATATATATCTATATATACTTTCCCATTTAAATAGCTACAAAATATTTTAAAGAAATAGAAATATCTACAGGCATAGATTAGAATATAGTGGTATGTATTGATATATATATATATATATAATATCAGGTTTTGTTATGTAAGAAAATATAATATATATATATAATAAATATTATATATTATAATACGCCCATTATCGCCCTCCCCATCCCGCTTTATAGTGATATAAATTATGATCTATAAATAATAATAGTATCATTATTATTTCTTTAAAATAAGACAATATTTATATTATTAGTGAAAAGCTTTATAGTGAAAAATACTGCAAGGAGAGAAGCGGCGAACACTGTCGTAAACTCAAAGAAAGTCAAACGTGGGAACTCGCGTGCTGAAAAGCAAATACGAAAATGCTTAGAATTCTTAGGCCATGAGCACGACACTAGATTGCTAGAGGAATAAGGTTCGTATAATACTTTATGAAAAAATATAACAAATAGTAAAATGATTAAATAGAGTATAGATTACAAGAATGAAAGAAATTGATGTTCGGATGAGGCGAACAAATTGGTACTGGAACGTACTTCAAATGTAGCTATTGCGATAACTAACTAGTCTAACCTCTCAAACTCCCTATTTAGCCTACGAACTTTCCCCGTAAGATGCCTACTCCATAAGGAATCCATTATCAAGGCTAAATACACTATAGCGAAACTGTATTATAGGACAGATTATAAACCATTATATGGCCCTTTTAGAAATAGAGGTTGAGTTTTTACAGCAACATATCAAGTAAAGCTCTCAAAATCTAGAAATATAATAATGAAGTTTTGCATTCAGTTGTTTGGGATAAGCTAGAAAATGGTAGGATTTGACTTGAGATCGTAGATAGATTATTATATAATTTTTGGTAAAACGTGAGTTGTCCTATCTTAAAAAGTTAAGACCAAAAAATTACTTGCCACTGGATATGGATAGCAATGCTCCAAACACTAAAAAATTACTTGTTACTTTTGATTCATCAATACGTGATAATAAAGTATAGTTAGCGTGCTCATAATGTATAGCCTTTATCAGATAGAAAAAAAATTCAATACAACTTGCTCCAGTTCTGATATCTATATGAACGGCCAATAGAGATGATAGACAGGGATCCCTTCGCATAGATGCTGTTTTTGAACTATTCTCGAGAATCCACTAAATCACTGGGTATTTTTCAGTGATATTCACACAATGATACGTTTAGAATGATACGCTATCTGTCGTAGCCGAATCCTTGTCTGTAAAGACTGCTGGTACTTTTGCGTATCTGTTAAACATGTGAGTACCAGAGATTGCGAAATTTGCGCTGGAGAAGAGGAATATGTTGCCTGCATGAAGTCTATAAGCTTAAAGAAAATCAAGACGTGACATATATCAGTGTCTTGGATAATAGTCTGGATGTATTGATGTAAGAGGGGGGAGATATAAGCGTTGATGGTGTTCCCAACACTTGAAGCCTATAGCGAGAGATCTAAGTCATTATTGAACCCCTAATTGCATTGTAACATCTATAGCCATGCCCCGATTATGAACCGTGGGTCCAGAGTAAAACTCCCTTCATCGCATAGCACCTCTTACGTATGCGATTGTGGCACCTCTATGAACTGTAGGTAAAGCTTTACCTTTGTTCGTTAACGCGAGCTCTCTGAAATATATGGATATCCCGTATGCAGGACCTTGTGTCCTATTGACAGTTCTTTGCGCAATCTATGTTGTATCAAATTTTTCTGAATTATAAATCCGATTCTGAGTTTTCACTCCAGATTTTGTGAAGATAGTAAATAATCAAACCATCCACTCCCAGTTCCCATGTGGAGTTAGTATTAGTATAAATAGTATATAGGTATATATAATTTCATCTTTTTCTTATTATAAACTTCTGTGATATAATTATAGATATTCGAATTGTTTGTGCTGGCTATGTATCCTATACTTATTCATATATTAGGTACTTAAGTATATACTTAAATTTATAACACTTCATTAATAAAATGATATCAATTGATTAGTCAGTGTATTCCATATGCAAAAATATTGAAAAAATAGAATGATTATCTCATCACAACTTATAAATATGTTATGAATAATTGATTACAGTGTATTCATATGGAATATATATTATATATATATAATATATTGCTATCTTTACTCCTTAGAGAAATTTGAACGTCAGCTTGAATTTGAATAAGTTCCATCATATTATTTAGCTTCTTTTCAGATTTCAAAACCAAGTTGCCCGTTTGGTTCGAAATCCATCCCGTGAACAGATATGTTTATTCGTCCTTATCTTTTAAGTTCCCCTAAAATATCCTTAAAATATATATGCGATCGTTATTCGTGGCCCCAACCCAATAGTGAAGAACAGCAAAAATGTGTATAATATATCACATATGAATCTTCATCAACATTTTAAAATCTTACATTTCTACATAAATATTATAATATTAATTATATACCCCACACACCTGTGTAACTAGTAACCAACCTTGGTTCTAAGTACAGATGTAAAATGTAAACAAAAATATAATATTATATATATATAAACTTGGAAACTATCTCCAAATAAGTACTAATATACTGATATAACATAAGTGCAATAGAATTATTATTATAGAAATTTAGTTTATTTATTTTATTAACCATAAATGTTATAACAATGGTATGTTATTACTCCTTTAGTCAGGCTCTTACTGAGTTATTATAATTCTATTGGCCTGAAAAGAAGGCGACAAAACCAAATATCCTTCAACTATACGACTAGGTGAACAAGTCCTGCAAGGATCCGGATACTCCCCAACTACTATGGGAACAAACATAGGACTCTAGAGCTGTGTTATCCGTAGACACTTATGCATAAATATAATTTAAGATAGACTTTGTATATTGTGTCCCCCATGTTCCATTAAATTAACATTTTATACTTAAGAATGTAAAACAGATCTACTGGAAAGGTCACGCATAAATGGATAGCGTGATACCTGTTCATTTTTATAGTTTATGCAATACATAAATATTGAGACTTAGTTGAAAATCGTAAGTCTCTTTACTATTTTAATAAGTAATTTACCACTTTTCATTTCTGGATAAAAAAAGATAATTAGTTTGGAAATACCTCACCGTCGGTATATCCACTTGTTTGATATCCCAGTATACGTAATTACCTCTACCGCCAACATATAAAATAAATTATAAGTATGGCGTACCGAAACAGGACTCTGAGTATTTGTAATACCTTATCGCTAATGCGTCACATAGGATTTTAAGTGACTACTCGCCTTCTACATCGATATTATATTTGGGAAATATTATTAAAAATTTCTACGTTACTTTAAAGGAAATAACTTTTCTTCTTTTCAAAAGTTTTGCAATAAAGTTTTGATGTTTGAAGCTAACATAGTTTAGTAATTAACACCTATACCCAATCTTTTGATATATACGTTTCCTTTTAATAACATATAGATGGTCCCACCGAAAATATACCCAGCTACTATAACTTTAAGAAGAACTACTTGCAGAGTACAACCAACAAAAGTACTAGAAGATTCCATGAGGATTTAACAAAGATCATGAGACATTTGTGACCCGCGTCGAGATACATATTCTATATAATGACAGACATAATATAATCATAAAAATAGAAATCACACCGCTTTTTAAAAATTATGTACAAATAAGGTTCTGTGAAATCCTTGTAAAGTATTTGCATATCGAAGTTATGAAAACCTACAAATTCTACGATTGTGATAGTGTCAGGACTATGCAATTGTTGAGAAAGCTCTGACATGGACCGGAAAAGTTAGACCAAATGCGCGAGACTGGTGAAATCTAATTATCCCTTCTTCCAAAAAAACGGTAACCATAGATACTTCAGAGTGTCAAAAAACAATTAGATGTCCAGATTCTGATCTTTCAGGAACCATACTCGAGGGGACGACGGGGGGTTACTCTCCCAACCCTCCTTTCCTTACCCTTCAAAACCTTTTCATCGAGCCACCGCCTCGAACCACCCATCGTAAGAGTAAGGACCTTATAATAAATAAAGCAAATAAAAAAACAAAATATATTTCTAGAAAACAGTGATAGTGGATAATAAATGATAAGAGTGCGACCATTTGGCCAGTGTCTTACCTGTTAAGATGTCCAAGCTGCCTTTCTCTCTTTAGCAAAATGGTCTCCTGTTCAAACACACACCAGAGGACTATCATTTTTTATATAGTATTCAGTTAATATGGAACATAGGTAAATCCCCTTCTTGACCTAAATCAGAATTAATTTCCCTATTTATTTTGTCTAAACTGCATGAGGTAGATAAAAAAAAAAGTCTCACATTGGTTTTTTATGATCGTGAGTATAAACCTTAACTACAAATATAGTTAATGTCCTCCATATATTTCTTGCAACCTATGTTTATGCGATCAATGCCTTTTTCTCTAGTTACGACTGCCTCCTACAAAACCCTTTTTCCAAGTTCGTGAAGTTATGTAGAACATTCTAGAAATCAAATTAATCTTTCTACAATCCTTAATCTATCATTATTTAATCCTAATCTGATATAAATCTTATACAATACCTTAATCTTATATATTTGCTAATTCTATAATTATTATTATCCTTAATTCAATTAATATCGTATACTACGATTAACTCATAATTTCATTCCTATAATCTCATATCTATTTCTACTAATTCCCATCTTCATCATGATATATATATATATATCCTCCCATCCCAAGAATAGAACTCTCACCCATCACCTTAACCTTGTGCACCAGGTACTTCCGACCATAGAGCGTGAGTGTCTGAAAGAGATAATCCCGCCTGTGACCTATATTAGAAAAAAGGACATATATGATTAGAAATTCATTATCTCACCTACTAAAAAGTATTATTGAAAGGAAAGATGGAACGACTTTAAATGTAAGGAAAGTATATGTTGATGTATATATAATAGTCTTTAAACGATGACTCTCTAAAAAAAACTTGTGTAAAAGTGAGAACAATTTTAATATTTAAAACTTAAGATAAACTCAAAGATAATATTGAAAGAGGATCACTAAGGCAGTGTTATATGTCAAACTATAAATTACTACTCTGACCCTAGTACGTCATTACTGGTGTTATTCACACAATGGAAAATATATAGCTTCTATAAATAACACATTTCTGAATACGTTCGTATTCCTGATACGACGATGACTTCTCATGTATATATTCTCTAAGGACCACACATGAAACGGAATTAGACTTGAATATGCCTGGAGTGGAAGCATTTGTGCTTTCTTAACCCTAGCTTACTATCAAAGAACTCTCAGAAACTGAAGGTTGTGGATCCTGCGTAAATTCAAATATGTAAATCGAGTATAACAAGAGTCTACTATTGGTTAATTCTACCTGTAATGACTGATTTGAGTGTCTTATATTCGTTAGTTTACACTACCTCTAAATTACGCCCATCACCATTAATCGTTAATTAAGGACTACTATTAGTCCGGCTAACTATAAAAGCTGTGAAAAGTGAACAATTTCTTGAAACATACTACACGATTGTAATATATTTATAAAAATAAGTAAATAAATTTCTTGATATATATTTCTCTTGTACGAGTAAATAGATAATTTGTGCTGTTGTAATCGAGATGAGGAATAGATATAAGATAAAATATGAAAGATCTGAAATACAGATGAGTATCACGTAACTAATACTATTATACCGATACCCCTATATCAGGAATCATCTAAAAATGTTATGTAACCCTTCTAGCGTGTTGGTTAAAGTCACTACCTTAGCATAGTACCTATAATAGCAATAATCAATGGTACATGAATATGCGATATAGAGATCACGATATCCCTTAATATATATATAACTTTTTAATATAATATTAATAGTGATAAAACAGTCTGTATTCACTTATTTAAAGAGTTATTGCACTTCACAAATATTGATATTTTCGTCGTCTAATTATATTATAATGCATGAGAGTATAATGGACGTGTTATATATAGTTCTAAGCTTCATTGGGAATAAAATATTAGTGAAATTTCGCTGTATACTTTGTGATAGCGATAATCCTGGTTTTTAACCAAGTATCCTTGTCTCCAAACTAATCCTACCGTGACGGGTTCTGCTGATAAGTAATTATAAAGCCCATCTAACTATATTCTCGGAGCTGACCAGGAGGTAGATCATTTAAATCGAGTTCTTGTTGAGAAGTCAGTGACATCCAGATAAACTATACGTAAATCTTATCCTGAAAATGTATGAACGCTAGAATATGTATTAAGTAAGTAATGGGTCGTACTCAGTAATATCAGTAATAAACTATAAGTACTTCAAATATAACTTATAAAGCCCCATCATACTCCCAATTAATCAGCCCAACGCTAAAGTCATCTCCAGTGAAAAAATAATTTAAATAGCAGTCGTTAAATGGTTAATCAATGAGTATACAACACTGTTCGTAATTCCCCTCGAAATGATGACCAGCTCCATGCAGCTCTCGAATAATCGAACACCTATTATTATTATTAAACAGGATCAATCTGCATTGCAACTGTTAATAATACATTGGTAGTTTAAATGAATAATTCTTTAATTTTATAATTTTTAACAATATAGACATATAGTAGGTATTATTTTTTTCTCATTTCAAATCTTATATTCTATCAATTTACAATTGCGAAACTGCCCACGAGTTTTTTTTTTATCAGTTTTTAATATATATATAATATATATATATATATATATATATCATATAAATATATATTACATATTAATATATTCATATGATCTACTCGTTAATCTGATATGATACTGTATGCAGTTTTCTTTTTCTCAATGTTATAGTTATTATCATTTATCTAGGTACTCAAGCACTCTTTCTCACTTAATGTAACTTATGGACACTATCTAATTATATTTCAATCAAAGTAGTCACATTCGTTCTCGTTTAACTATACAGTATAACTATTATATCATAGTTGATACTACTATGATTTATGAAAATAAACGTATATATATACTATTATGGTATATATATATATAATATATATATATATTATATGTATATATATAGGTATATTTATTATATAGTATTCGGGTTTCAGGGTTCACACTTCCTGGAAAGTCAGGGAAAGTCAGGGAAAAAAAATTGGTCAGGGAAGTCAGTTTGGAAACGTTTTAAAGATAAGCTGAAAGGTCAGGGAAATTACCCGCGTGAATGTGTGGGTCTGTTGCACAGGTGGCTTCTGGTGTTCCACTTTTATCGCTCCCTGGTGTTTTGTGTTTGCCTGGTTTCCACGGTCCGTTCTTACTGTTTTTTTCCTGCCACCCTCTTTTGTGGGTTATTTCAAATAAGTCAGGGTACAACATTGTTAAGATAATAATCAAACATATGGAAGAATGTACATGACTCCAAGTTAGGCATATTATTTGATATATTTTTTTTCCGACTGTATATATTTGTGTGATAAGAATGTATATTCATTTGATATGTAATGATTGTAAAATGGTTGGCCGAGGACTGACATTCCATAAAGTCTGTCCTTCGTATCTGTCTTGTTTCTTTGCTATTTTTTAGTTCATCTATTTTATTCTTTACTATTCGTTCTCTTTCTGTATCGTAGAGGTTAATGGGTTGTCCAATTTCCATCCTTTTTGAGTTGTAATGGGTGAATTGTCATCATGGGGTTGGAATAAGTGTTTGTAGACTGTATGACTATGACTGTAATCTGTTTTAATGATCTTTTTTCTTTTGAGGGATTTTTATTACTTGTTCTTAAAGGGTGTTTTTTTTTGAGGCCCTTGTTTGAAGAAGTTGATTCTTGGAATTTTTTGTGGCAGAATTGTAAGAGTCAATTTATTGTTATTTATTTATATTGATTTCAAAAAAAAAAACCTTAATATGTTCACGACAGTGAGTGTATGCGATCTCGTCTGAAACTGACACACACAGTTTATCCAGTAGTGGTTGGGTAGGCTGGAGTTCCAAGGCATTGTAGTAATGCTGAAGAAGAACTTTGCCCATCCTAAGATACTAATCATGGGTGCCAGAGCCAAGTTTCACACACATTCAACGTCTGAGACTGTGAAATCGTTTTGAATTAATCAAACTGCAGTTCAGTATATCAACCATCATATTGTATAAACCTTTTTTCGTTACGTGTTCTAACAATACAAATATTAGTGAAAGCTGTGTGCACCCTGCACAACTTCATGCCATTCCCTCAACTTCTACTCATACTCAACTAATGTACAATGCAACATCCTGAGTGTCTCTATGAATAACCTAACGGTAACAAATCAGTTTATCATCAGTTTTCAATCTTTTTTGCATTAAAGATGATGTTACAGGATCTGAAATAGTATGGCATTAAAGGTGGGTGGATGATAAAATGTCTTAAACTCGTGTGCAGATATAGGGAACATTCAAATCCATGTACTCCTTTAGGTATTGTGCGGTACGCATTCATATCTCTTAAATATGGGGCCGTATAGAAATGTATAATTGTGATACTACTGGCCTGCTCCTAATATTCTAGAAAGCAAAAGCACAATTAGCACTACTTTGCAGTGAAGCTCATTCTAGTCTTGTTTTTTATAAAATTCAAAATAAATTTTTGGATGGTGATTGTCTTTCTAAAAGCAGACCCCTTGAAATTAGTTTTTTTCTTCTAAGTAGCTACCTGGGAATCAAATGTTATGTGGATTGGTGGCAAAATTATTAAATTAGGAACTGATATAATATATACGCATGGAAATGCGACAGTGGGAAGGAGGGTTTTCATAAATTAAGCAATTTTAGTGGAGAATTTGAAAGAACATAGTCTAGCCTGATTTCTCAAAAAACAGTGCACAATGCTATAGTCTCATGAAAGTATTCATAAAGTTCCTATTACTCAATAAAATGTTGACAAATGTAAGAGCTGCCATAGGAGATATGAAGAACTCAAAGAATCAAAACAGAACCAAGAAGAAGAGAATAAAAAGGATTAAGAAAAAAGGAAAATTATTCATACAGATCTCTATATAAACTTTTGAAGAGCAGAGAGAAGATGTCAAAAACTGAAAAGCTTTGTACAGAAGAAGACGCTCATACATCAAAAATTTTTCAGATGCTTGAGAAGAAAAGTTAACCTAAATCCTCCCCATTTAGAACTTTTGTGTCACAGTGGACGTTATTTCCCCTATGTCTCACTTCAGTTCTTAGTTATAATTTCATTTCCTTTTGCGCATATCATTAATTCTCATAAATTTTATGCATGAAAGAGTGCGATTGGACGGCTATGAAGGAAGGTATGGCTGGATTACTAAAAATAAAAAT
>JABUQX010030641.1:22500-53088 GCA_015478945.1 Trachelipus rathkii
TATATAATATATATATAATAATATATTAGTATATTATATATATATATATATATGATAATATATAAATAGAGATCAAGAATATTAACATTTTTCGTACTTTTTTTCTAACTTTCTTCGTTTCTTTTTATGCAAATCTTTATACTAGCAAAGAATTTTATCTAGATTGAAAACATTTCGTAACATTAAATGTGATTCAAGTAAATCCAAAATTTAACCAAAATCCGACTTAAAACTCGATTTCAACAGTTTTCATTAAATCAGATTTGGATTTCAGAATACTTCAAAGTTGGTTCCCTATTCCCCCCGGACCTAGTTGACCCACCTCAACACTCTCCATTACTAGTTAAGAGACGCTTCGTACTCTCGAAATGTCACTTACATCCTCGCTTCATATTGCTATTTATATAAAAGAAACCTCTTATTTTAATATCAATATTTTCATAATGTACGCAAAATTATACGCCAGATACAATAAATATCTAAATTGAGGTTGTTTTTGAGGAGCACTTGGGCCAAAGCAAAAAGCTAAGCACACGCATATTTTGATGGCAAATATTTGAAACAGGATGACCGCTTCAAAAAAACTTAACAACATTTTTTTAAAAATAGTTGAAGATGAATTAACTGGATATCCTGCTTGGTCTGTTAACACATATGCTGTAGGTATAAATAAGTATTACTCAGAAAAAGTTTAAAACTTTAATAATAATAATTGGTACACTCTTGAAAGATTTATTAATGATGATTAATTACTCAATATAAATATTATAGTAACCTCAGTTGCATATTTTTTATTGATAATCAAAGATATATTTTGATCATCAAATAACTAGTGTTTTGGATCATCTACAGAGTAATAAATGATAACTCAAACTGTAGTGATAAAATGTTTTGTAAACTAGCAATTTGTAATATGTTGAAAGAGTTTTATTAATTTAATGCCGTAGTGGGTGCAGTGGTAGATGTTTGTATGATTTTTTTGTTATAAATAATTGCTCCGTTTAGTGTTTTTATTTTGTTTAAATAAGTATTGGTTTTAATAAACATAGTAAGTTTTATTTCAATGTCAAATGTATATTGTTCCAGAAGTAAGAAACTTATTAAAAGGTTTTTTATACTGCGGCCGCAAACATGACCACATTAAAGATTATAATTTCACCCTCTTATATATTAATCATCATTCAAATAGGCTGAGGGTGGGGGTGCTCAAACATGCATTGGATCCGAGGCATGCATGAGCATTTCTGGAGCAGTAATATGTGAAAGCGTGCCCCAACCCAAGTTACAGCGGCCAATATAGTCGCCTCCTGCGACATGCAGGACATAACAGAGTATTAGTTTTCACATATGCGCCTTATTTTGTCTTATTAGTGAGCCAAATCATTTTCTTCTTTCTGGTAAAAATTCAGAAACTATTCAAATTTTAAACGATTGATAAACTCCATCAGTGTGCAATTTATTTCTTAAAATTTCTTGAGCTAAGACGTTTTTGTGCTTCTTATAAAGGAAACATGACATTTTATAAGCATTAATATGTAACATCATTTGGTTTCCAACATGGAAAGTACCGTATAAATTAGTTCCTTTAAATGGTAATTGATATTTTATCAATTATTATTAGAACGATGTTGTGGTTCCTTTCCATTTTATGAAATACAGTTTTTGATTCTTTTCACAACGATGCAATAATATGGCAATTTTCGACTAGTCACCTGTGAGTGTTATTATTTTATTAAGTCTATCTGTTACCGTATTATTTTTTATAAATTGTTTAGCCTGAAATTTTGATCTTAATAAGCGTTTGTGTTTTTAGAGTAAGATAGTAAGCATTTAAATATAATAATGCAAATTTAATCGCTTTTTCCTGATATACGTTTCAGCAAAGTAGTTTTCCTGTTAAAAGGAATTAATATAGCATTTATGTAGGTAAAAAAAACTACTATAAGATCTTTTGCATAACAATTATTTAATCTAGTAATTTTCCTTTTAATATTGTTGAACGGTATTGGTTATCAGGTTTAAAAATCGTCGTATTTCAACAGTAAATCCTTCCTACGAACAGGTAACCTTTGAGATATTTTAGATGTTATAGGTAAACTATTGAAAAGCAGGAACTTGCCCTCGATCTTAATTCAAGTCATACGGGTAATCTCTATCCAATAGATAGACCATTTAAAATAATAATATTTGCAAACATGTAGTGTTTATTTCCGGAGGAAAAATTGATGGCATTGTATGCTTTATATAGCTTTATGTCATTAACGCATAAATTAAATAAATTTAAATTAATTAATATCATAATTAATTGATATATTGCGGCTAACTTAATGAAAATAAAATAAATTAATACATCATAACATTAATATTAATATCTCAATTAGTAAATGCAAATATATTAATAATGAAGAATTTTAAAGAGAAAGGTGAATCTAATGTATGATGAGCTGACAAGAAAGATAGAGTTTGAACGTGCCACATGCCCTAAACATCAAATATTTTTCAAATTTAAATTAAAAGCCTAGAAAGAATATTAGATACTGGTAAGCTAAACATTTAAATAGGCTAAACATTTAAAAATTGATGCCGAAACTGAAATTAGAGCTCCCCACGCACCTGTTTGATATATCTTTATAATAAATTTGAAGAAAAATTTTACTATGACATTTGCATTTATAGTTTTCTAAATAATAGAGGGAATAATGGAAAAGTTTTTAATATATATTAAATTATATCACTTGAAAATAAACACTGAATTCAATAAATCAAATGAAAGAACTCCGCTCTGACTAATCTGTCTGTTCCTTACGAGTTACAATTCTACAAATTTTTGTAATATTGAGCGTTATCACATAATATATAATTAATATAACAATATAATAAATATTAATATAATATATATAATTAATAATAATAATAAAATAATAATTAATATATATTAAATTTATATAATTAAATTAAATAAATTAATAAGTATATACTCATTATATATATAACGAATATATATATATATATTATATTAATAATACTATATTACTATATATAATATTATACAAATAGTGAGAGAATTATATATATATATATATATATATATCTATATAATATATATATATATTATATCGTATATATATTTATATATTCTATATATATATATTATAATATATATATATATACATATACATATACATATATATGGGATTTATGTAAGTCTTTTTCCCTTGTATTAAAACTGATTAACCTTGATTTTAATGCTTATTCTCGCCCAATTCACCGCAGGGGCGTCGCCATCAGAAATTACTATTGTTTTGAAATCTGGAAACTCATGTTTCTTACCAAATTCATAATTTCTTACAAAATCACTCTTCAGAACCATCTCAAAACTTTTCTTTGTACAGACGGCAACAATCTTTTGGTGTATTCTCTACCTCAACTCGTTTCTGCCTCTTTACAATTTTATCATGTCAACTCCATTTGCTTCTTCCACTCTCCCTCCTTTCGAATCTATGAGAGTAGTACTGTTGTCTTAACCTCTGCTAAAGCTAAACTCTGTCCAAACTATTGCTTCTAATTCCATTTTAGACAATTCCGGAGCTATAACTCTACTCTTCTCCTTTCCAAACTCATAAGATATTATTTTTGCTTCTTTCTATCTTTGCTGCTGAGCTTGCAACATTTAAGAAGACGGACGGTCCTGAAGTTATACCTCCTGTGGTCTTCAAAATTTGTGCATCTGCGCTTGTACCCTGCCTTGGCGTACTTTTCGCACTCTCCATATGCAACTTCTACCGTTTCGCATATTACTGAAGCTTCCGCTCTTCAGTCATTGCTGAAGAAGTGAACTCCATAAATATACCACCTAGGTTCTATCGTTGCGAACTTATTCTTTTTAAAAGTTAGAATTCCATCCTTAAGGACACTCTACACACTATCTTGAATCTTGCTAATTTTATACTGATTGCCAGGTTAACATCTTTAGGAGCACTGGTGGTTCTTCATATTATTTCTCCTACTGACTCTTGACCTTTGCTTATCCGCATTCTTAAATCTTTTTCTGGCGGGGCGCATGCAGTGAACAATATTAAAATCGGCTTGTCGAATAGCATCCTCGCGACGAAATCACAAATTTCTAATTATGCCTTGTGTAGGTCGTATCTAGCTCATTCTCTGGGCACCTCTATTTAATGTCTGTTTCAGTGCGTATCGCGTTCAGGGTCGTTCCAGTTCCAATAGTTCCGTATCCGTTCCAGTACGTTCCTTCCAGTAGTGCTCTGATGTATCGACTGCGTTTGTTTCGTAGGGTCATTAGTTTGCACCATTATATCCCACTTTCGGAGATTATCATAAATCTGCAGCTCTATGCCGTCGAACTCCTTTATGTCTTAGTTTGCATTAAGTACTTCTAATCTAGTTACTCAAGGTAGCGAGCCTTGGTCTCTTATCGAGCACAGCTGTCTTTGGCAAAATGACTAGACGTTTGAATCACTTAAAAACTCTTAGTTACTACCTTGATCGGGATAGTGAACAATAATTAGCTATATTATTATATATATATTTAGTGAGATATATATAAAATATACTATTAATGTTAGACACTTTTAGATTATAATAAGTATATATTATTTAGTATTATATATCATATATATATTAGATAGTATAAGGTAGAGGTAGCATAGTCAAAGTATATATGTATAACAGAGGTATAATACTAGTATATAAATAGTTATATATATATATATATATTTAAGTATATATATTATAGTATATAGAAGTGTATTTTTTAATTGAATATATAATATCTTAATATAAGTTATTACGTATACTAAATTAGGATAGGTCGATTTCAAATCGCACAATGAGTATCAGTTGGCTGGTGAGGATGTGGAGACGAATACGCAAAGGAATGTCCTCTGAAGGGATATTTTAGCTCATCAGAATTAGGGAGTTGCTTGTGGATATTTCGAAGTTAAATATTATCTTTACCAGGATTTCAATGCTGATAATTAAATATTTATTAATAATGGATAATGTTGAATGTTTTTTTGCTACTTCATGTATCTTGTCAAATGGGTAGGTTATCCAAAGAAGTTTAACAGTTATATATGTAAAAAGATTAACAATGTAGGAAAATATGATGTTCTTTTACAGTTTCTTAGAATTTTTTATTGTTTCGATAGATGGATTGGCTTTGGACATTAGTATATCATCATATGATTGCGAATAATGCGCTTTGGATTTAAACGGCTTACATATCTCCCTGCTCATTAATTTAGTAAGAATAGATCTATGGACGATTCTCAAACCATACAGCAGCAGGGAAGCTTCACTGTCACGCAGTTTATACAACTTTTCAAACGCTTTGAGAATGAGATGGAAAGATGTGGAAGGTTTTTTTCGTACTAACGTTGGTATTCCAAATGAGACTTTTGTACTTCTTCATTGGAAGATGTATTTATGCCAGGCGCACTCTGCAACCCAGAAGGGGAACGTTGAACGTCTATTACTTCGTGCATTGACTAGAATCCAGTTTACATTAGGAACTGTCTTCTGAACAAGTTTCTGAATCACGATTTCGCTCTGCAAATATAGAAAAGAGTTCAATCCATTTCATTTAATGTATATAAAAGTCACATATAATGTAAAATTTAGTCACCTTTTATATTTATTTTTTTAATTATTAATGTTATGTCTTAATTACAGTTATGTACAACAAAAAATTTAAATTTTTACTGTTTATGCAAGTAAGTATTGTTAGAAATTCAAGACTTCTGAATTACTGGGTCTTCATCTTCACCATGGTACAGGGGAAATTATCAGGAAAGAACACAGAATGCGTTGTCGCCGTCAATATTTTTCTTAGCAATGCGACTTCACTAATGTATGATATGGAATTCTTGGAGAAGTGTTTGATCTCAACATGTCGGAATATACAGAGACTTGGCATGAAGAAATTTGTGCTGAAAGTGTTCTAAAGACACTGGCTTGGAAAACTGTCGTGTATACTAACAAAGAAGTCTTACTGGCAGAGATGAGGCTATCTCCATGGGTTATAGATAGGCAAATCAGCTTATCTAGTGGAGCATACACTATCACTATTTAACCTAAAATCAAAAAGATAGCCTTTGACCAGACACTGAGATCTTATAAGCCTACACTTCTTCTGCAATAATTTTTCTTTGTCATTGGGGTTTTATAGCTGTCATATTTCAGTACTTCAGGTTCTTTCCATTGAGATATCTCCAGTACTCTTTGGCACGTGGTCCGCTAGAGCTTGGTTAGTTCAGTTGTCACATATCAAGACTTTTGAAGAGAACGCTTTTTAAATGAAGTTTAATTCGGGTGTAGGCGTGAGCAACCCAAGAAGTGTGCAATGGTTTCACCCAAGTATTCTTTCGAAGTTTTACAGTACTAACACGTCTTTTGGGCCTGTATGTGTGTAGAGGTATTATCAAAGAGAGTACCTTGGAATAGAGACGTCAATATAAGCTCAGTTAACAATTCGTGGAGAACGCTCCAACTTACGTTTCTTCTGAGCAGCAGTTTGCAGCTAAGTACAGAGAAATTGGGAACCGAGTTCGACGTTTGTAGGTGTTTACCCTGAGTTTTCCGCACTCAATAGTAGAATATTTTATGCACAAAGAAAATAGAAAATAATGACTGTATGAAAGAAAAGAAAACGTTGAACCACAAAACTCCATATTAGGTAAATGCGTTTCTTATTATGTTTAATTTTGTTGGTCAACCTTTACATTGACACTTATGCAAGTTAAATGCATATTTGTATGTGAATTCATTCATCTTCGCATATGACTTGTTACATTTGCTTTGCCTATAATATTTTGGCATTTAATCAGGTTCATTATGTGTAGATAAAATGTCAATATTGGTCTCAGTAAACGCCTGATGTCATTAAGTAATGCATTTGCGAAGAAACCTGCCTCTAAGAGTGAGACAGGAACATATCACGCCACTGACCGTTTTTTATAGTGTAATCGTGGGTAGGTTCTAGTGTGCTATATGCGTCTGTTGAGCAAGTATTTCGTTGTTGTATTTATATTCAATTATTTATTTCATATGAAGAACATCTAGAAATTTTGGAAAAAGTACTAGCAGCATTATGCAACTAGATATAATATTAGATAGAAGGCCAAAAGATATTACCGTCGTCCTTTAGAAAGGTGAGTTAGCATCACCAATCTGTGATGCGTCTCTGAAAGTTACATCTTAAAGTATCTGGTAACTCAATATTGTTGCTTACGTAAATACTTGTTCATAGCCATATCTGGCAGCGCCTACTATTCTTTTTATAGGGCATTGTCTATTGGAAAAGATCTGGTATGATGCTTCTTTTAGGTCCAGTTTTAATTATATGATCCAGTAGATAAGCCTCTGTTTCTCTACCTGTGGATCTTTTGACGCATCTGTAGATACACATGCTTAAGTGTTCTATTTGCATATAACCATGTCTAGATCATTGTCAGTGGATTTATATGTCACAGAAGGCACAGATACAAGTAGAGGATGCGCAAAAGAACTCTGTCTAGATTTTTTCTCATCGAGAAGTTCTTGAGGAGCAAATGCTTTATACCGATGGTTTCCGGTTTGGTGTTTTTTCTTAAGGTCAAAAGATGTCATTAACCCTTTCTATAAAGACGACTTATCTGTAACAAGAGGAAGCTTGGGGTTTGACAATTCTGTCAAATAAGATTTGAGAGAGCATTACAAAATTTTATGAATGATATCAATAAGGTCGGAACTTGTGGAATTAGTATGAACATAAAGTTGTAATATTTGCAGGATTTGCTATACTGTACTAGGTTGTCATTAATAATTTACACGGACTACCACCATATATTCGATATTCTGTTGTCGAGTTATAAGTTTAATCTAACATTTTAATTAGTTACAATAATAAGTAAATAATGCAAAACATTACTTATATATACATTATTTCATTGAAATAAAAACATTACATTTAAGAAAACGCATCAGCGCCTTGAAAACCCACATGCTCATTCATAAAAAAATATGGAAATGATTCATGCATACTTATGGAGACGGGCTTTGCGATGTAAATATTAAAGAATTATTGGCATTTCATAAATCTCACAAAAAAATCGCAACAGTAACATCCATCGTGACGGATTCGCAGAAATTTACTCCGTATATAGACGTCAAAGGGAAGAAATTTTAAATATAGAAGGTCTCCAGATTTAGTTGGTTGATTATTAGGTTTGTTACAGAGGCTTACCCGCGGCAAAATATGAAGGACCACAAGATATATACTTATTATACAGTATACTATATAATGAATATATGATCATATATATAGTTATATATATACGTATATATAATAATAATATAATATAATGTAATATTATAATATAGAGTAGTTATACTATAAATGATATATACTATAAGTAGTATATATATATCAGCCACTCTTTCCTTTTTACCCTAGTCATAGTATTAATTGTAAATTACAAATTTAAATTTAGATTTTTTCATTAGACCAATTGCTGCTGGAATAATTTGGAGGTGGATGCTGGGAAGTATATGATAATATTATATATAGGTATATATTAGATATATATATTATATAGTTATATAGATATATATATAGGTATTATATAGTATAGTATAATATAATATATTAGTATATATAATACTATATAATACTATAATATCTTTGCTTTTAAATCATATATTTTTATATTTTTTGTATAAATCAGTCGATAAAAAAAAAAAAAAAAGAAAGGCTTTTTTTTTTTTTCCCCTAACCACATTTCGATGCCCGAAGAAAGCGACAATTTCGCATATCAAACGTCCGAGAGATTACTTTGAAGACATGGAACGTGACTGTAAGTGTTACTTGCTTATCTTTTGTATTTTGGATTTATATATTCTGATGTAGAATCGATAAGAGCAAGAAGGAAAGGAAATACTAGGAAATTTTGGGTTTATCGTGTGTTAGTTTTGCTATACTACTAGTATAGTTATCTATATATATATATATATATATATATATATATAGGTTATTAGTATATGTATATAATATAGATTAGTATTATATATATATATATTATATATAATATATATATATAGATAGTATCAGTTATAAATAGTAGTATAATAATATATATCAAGATAGTATATATAGATGTGAGTTATACGCGATATATTATATGTATAATATATATAATATTGTTGCTTGAAGTATGTATTTTTCTACGTAGTTTGTATATAGTGAATTTATTTACCTTTGGTTGTAATTACGTTTTTGGTTAAAATTATTTTAATTTATTGCACGAAGAGTACACTGTTGTATTAAAAATTATAAGATTAAAAATAATTTCGTAAAATTTTTTCTCCACATGAGTAATAAAGGTGAGGACTCAGCTGAACGATAGCTTTCACCATCCATCGAAAGCCTCTTCTTTCGTGCTGATAAGGGTCAAGCACCAACTCAGTTTAAGAATGTATAACATTTCTTTCACTGAGTATGATAGTATCGGCATCAGCTAAGTATAAAATAAATTAGGCCGACATGTTTCAACGAAGGATTAAAATCTGAGCTGACTCATATTGCGGATCACGGAGCTGCATTTCTGAGCGGGAGCCGCGAACCGGGAGCCGGAAGCCGGAGCGGAAGCGCAGAGTTATGATATGCTGTAATAGTCAGAAACGTATAATAAGCCAGAGTAAAGGGTGTCCTTTTCAATAGGTTATATCGACCAGTAGAGATTTGATGTTTATGAGTTTCTAGAATCCTCAATGAGGTGATCCTAAGTGACTCGCTCTAGGGAGTGATGTAAAGAAGTTGAAGTAAAGGGACGAAAATATGGATTGCATAATAGAGAGAAAGAAGGCCGAGAAGAAAGGATTGAAGAGGAATAAGAACAAGGTAAGAGTAAAGCGTTCTTTTCTGCTGTGTTTTTCAACCCTTAGACCTCAATTTTGGAGGTTTCATCATCCTCAAGAATGGAGCCCCCTTAAAGGGGATCTCTGACGAAAAAAGAAATGACACGGAATGCATAGATGGATATAGGACGTAAAAGGAATAAAGAAAGAATAAGAACATGCCAGGATGGAGAAGGCATATGATGCGGAGCACTGCACAGGTGCAGTATGCTGGAGCAGGTGCAGTGCTGAGTTAGCTTTACATTTTTTAAATATACAATATTTTGTCATTATAGACATGTTTTCAGCCTCATAAAACTCGAATGTGATAGTTTAAAGTTTCTGCGGATTCTGAACACGCTCCCTGGAGTGCAGCCCACCTGAAGAAGAAAACTTACGTTGGGCTGTCAATGTTATGTTTACAGGTAATCCATATGTACTGAATAACAAGGATTTTTCTGAGGAGTCCTAGAAATACTGGATATAAAGCACATCGACAGATAAGTGGGGAACGCGAAGACCACGGTAAAGGGGTTAATACCTTAAAATAATGTGGTAATAGAGAGATTTCCATGTGGGCTAATCAGACGAAATAAGATATACATACGATGATCACTATATCAAACCTAAACATCTCCTTTTCGTGTTTCTTATATTGTTTTTTTTACTCAGTGACTGATATATTTATAGATTATCGTTGAAATACTATCCAACTTCCATTTTCTTGAAAAATTTTTGTTTCCATTTTTATGAATTTTTTTTGAATCTGTAGTTAGACATCCAAAGTCAGGATCAACTTCTATAAATAATTTTACTAAAAAAAATGTACATTTGTTTTAGTTTAGAAGAACTAAATCACTATGTTAATGACATTTTATTGTCCCTGATCTATGCCAGCAGTAAAACTGGATAAGGTGGTCATAAAACAGTAATCTTGTTCTCAAACGCCCATAACAAAATACCTCCATCAGGCCAGTGCACTATTGCTTTACTGCCTTATTGCTAATCTTGTTAAAAAAACATTTTGCTTCTTTATTGTTTACCTATAAAATAAACAATATGTTTTGCAAACCATTTTTTATAGTATATTTATTAATTCATTTTTTATGTTTTAGACTAAAGTTTTTAAACTCTTTTGTAGATTCAATTTATCTATTAACCAATAAATCAAATAGATCAAACTCTAATCAAACCCCAAACACATCCAATTCTTCCTTCATCCCGTGATCCACGTTGGATTAAGTGGTTTTTGAAGGACATTTTGTGAATAATACAGGCATTTTCATCGTGAATATGCTACAGGTTACAGAAGTAAATATATTCACGTACATTCAGCTGGTATATATACGGCATCTCTGCTCTCTCTCTCTCTCTCATCTAAATCTCTCTTCACTTCTCTCTCAAATCGTCTCTCCAATATCGTAATGTAGACACTCTCGTCACTCTCTCTTCTCTCCTCTCTTCTTCTCCTCCTCTCAGGTGTCACGTTTGCTCTTCTTCTAATGAAAGTTTCGCACACATATGTTTAGATGTAAACATAACTAAGTTTTTATGAACTGCTATACATATTTAGGTGTTTCATTCGTTTAACTACCAGTCCACCTTGGTGGTTTGTGGATCTGAAGAACGATGCCTCTCATCGTCACTTATCTTGGACAATTCTGGGACGCTTGGCCTTGTTATCTCCAGTGAGACGAGAAGATATACGTAACAGAGTGAAACGAGAGAGAGAGAGAGAGAGATCGTAGTTCCGAGAGAGACTGTAAGGAGACTAGTTAGAGAGAGACGAGTAATGAGTGAGTAATGCCGTAAGTTTATAAAGGTGAATGCTCGCTCACTCATTTTTAATTGTCACATGGACTAAACAGCCTTCATCCAACCAGAGAGAGTTAATGATCACTCATTCTAATCTATACTACATCATTCTGTGTCCCTATATCACTGTGATCAACATAAAACAATGAAGCGTCACTGCAATACAGATGTTGCTGGATTAGTCTATCACGGATGGATAAACAGTACACGGGTCGAGTGTTAGCGGAGACATGGGTAGATTTACATGTGAGATTATAGAAGAGGTATGATTTTAGACCACATAGATCTTGTAGATAATTTATGATTAGGTTTTATACTGAGTTTGTCAGTGAGATAGAGATGCTCTAGTTTTATCAAACGGTTGAAATGAATGATGTAGAGTTAAAATTAAATTTAATTGTTGTGTTAATGAAACTAGGTAACTCATTAATAGATTTTTCTTCAAGTCACGTATCTTTTAATTATAGATATATTAACTATTATCATTTATTATTATTATCTGATATGAATAACTCAATAACATTATTTTTTATTATTATATATATACACACATATAAAATAAAGTAAAATATATATTTCCTATTTATTTGTACCCTATAAGTGAACTAAGGTCAGATTATAATAAATACAGCAAATTATAATAGTGATTGGACTGACATATGAATGGGAGGTTTAAATTTTTTAGTTATTGGTGGAGTACCGTTTTGGAGATTAATCACTATGTTTTAAATCTGACATTAACTTCCTATAAATGATTGAGAGAAATTATTATATTTCTTTATTTATAAATTTATAACATAATTATAAATAATGTAGGTGATGTTGTGTGTTGTGTGCTTGTAGTGTGTGGTAGTAAGCATCTCTAGTTCGACAAGTATTGTCTTATGATCATGAATAACTAATAATGGACACAACTCTCAGCATCAATAAAATATTACTCATATATATTTTTTTATTCTAATAAAAAAAATATAATCTATGTTCTTAAAACTAAGTTTTATAAAATATAAATTGAAAATACTCAAAACTATATAACATAATATTATATAATATATATTCTCAATTATAATGATAGAAAGGTTATTTTTTAAGAGAAAAGCATATATATGGTATTTCTCTTTATTTTCGTTTGGCTAATTTCTGTATAATTTAATTATTGATATTATTTTATTAGATTAGAAATATGCCATGTTTCCTCAGTATATTTCTGAGAGAGTCAATAATAATAGAGGCAACTTCTACATCATTCTTACAGATCTTGCAAAGGTTTGAGTATTTCGCAAGATGTTTTAAAATTTTACACACTTCTACCACCCAATACCTTTGTGGCGATCGTTCCCTCTTTACCATACTCCTACTATACTCTATCTCTCATTGAAGAATTAGTATAGATTTACTTTGTGGTTGTCTCAGAAGCTGAATTAAAAAAAAAAATGATGCAGGTGAGCGAGTGTCTCGCAATTATTGCTTTTTTCGAAAAAATATAAGTGATAATATTATCTTCATCTCTCTGTCGTATTAATTTATGCAGTTCACTCAGTGTGTCTTTGTTCTGCAGGAGAGACGTAAGTAATTTAATCTTGTTCAGGGGTCTGTCTAATGTAAACACTCCAGGAGGTTCTGCGTGTGCAATTCGCTGTACATTTTCTACTTGCATGTATATACGCTATTAAAATTAATATATTTATCAAATTCTTAAGAAGAAAGAAGCAGCTTCTGTTATAAGGATCATTTGTGAGTTAGAATATATATATAAAATAATCTAATATGTAATAGTAATTATATTAGATATATAATAATATAGTGTATATTTAATAAGATTTAATGTATGACGTTATACTCAGCACTTATAGCCATACCTTCCAATGAACTGTCACTACCTTAGATGGGCAGTTGCTATATACGTCTCTATTATACATATATGCCTCTCCTAAATATCTGGCATGTTATTATTCTCTTCCCTTATTCTTTACGTCCTCTTCATATGCATCGATGCATAATCTTATTTATTTCGTCAGTAAGATATCCCCTATATAAGGTAGGTGAGCTTTAGCAACACTTTTGAGAGAATGATGTACCTCCTAAATTGATAGGTATTTGATAGGTGATTGTAAAATACACGTATAGAGATATAGGCTTTATCTAATACCTATTGTTAATCTTTAATTCTATTTTATACATGCCGAATCTTGTTATGTTTTACGATCGCACGTCTAGTTGTTTTTATATTTTTTGTGTGTTTTGTTAATATATTTTATATTGTATATTGATCCTCTAATAATCATATTATACAGTTGGTGAACGGAGTGACTTGTATTATAATATATACGGCTAACTGGTTAGCTGTTTTTAGCAGATCTCGCGAAGTGATTTATATCTTAATTTATTATTCATATTTCTCTTAAACTTATAGTGGATTACTTCACGAATATCTTATCACGTACTTTGTAAAGAGTCTCATTAATATTTTAGTGTTATATTTGCTTAATATCTTTTTGCATATTCTTTGCGACGTGTTAAATCATACTGAGATGAAAACTATATCATGTGGGCTTCCTAGTGAGGCTCTAGTGAGTCGAGGTCATCGGTTCCTGGCTCACCGCTCTAAGTAATATTAGCTAGACTCCGTTAGATCCTCGCTCACAATATATGATGCTCATATATATACACACTCAAGATTCTTAATTTACTTATAGTTGAAACATGTCGTATAATATTATTCTATATTCACTACCTTTAAGCTGCTGCAAATATCTCATAAATCCAGTGAAATATTAGTTTTATAATACATATTATCTCATATATACTGTGAAATTGAGTATATGTTTTTGACTTATCTAGACTATATAATAAGAAGAGTCTATTTATGTATATATAGGATTAGGTGAAAGCTATCTAGTAGTATTTATTATACTTTTATTACTTACTGGATAAAAATATATCGATCTATGTTTATTTATTATATTTTTTATTAATATGTAGAGTATGAAGAGTGATATGTGCAAATAATATATATATATAATTTATTAAAACCAAAATAGATTTTATAATTACAGTAAAGGGTATAATATAAATTAGCATCTATATACTAACTATACGTAGAAAATAAATCATTATCAGCATATATATATATTAGTTAATATATAAATATATATATATTATATATATATTAATATATATAATTAGTAATATTAATTAATATATATATTAATATATCGTGAATGTTATGTATTATTATAGAAACTACGCGTACAGTTTTTTATATTTTTTGTGATGTTTTTTTTAATTATATTTTATAGTAATATAGATATCATATATATATAATTATCCTAACTATATCAATTTTAAAGATGTGTATGAATCATAGGACATGTTTCAATAAATATATATGGACGCTCTGTTACGTTTTTTACGATCATATACTCTGTATCAGTTTTAATTTTTTTCTTATTTTAAACTATGATAAATACCACAAGGGTAAACCTGCAAAGATGACATGGTAGTCGGGGTCTCTCGTGGCCATTCCGAGGGGAACGTACTGAGGTAGGACTATTTCCCTCACTCCGGGGAGGTCTCCGTAAACCCACGCTCTATTAGCGATATCTGGGTGTCCGTGCGGTGGAGGTTCCTCTGCACAATATCCTCCACCGGGTATGGATATAAGCTACGCCCTTTTTCTTCTGTCCCGCGTTCGGATCGAGCCTTCCTCTCAATTTTTTCTTTATTTTTTGTTTCTCATTATTCTTTTTTTGTGTGCACTATATTCGTAGTAACTATTATAATGATGATCTCAAAATACCAATTGATAATTAGTTTCTTCTGATATATAAAGATGCTCGTAACTTTATCGAGATGATTTCACTTGTTCTCATTATTGTTCTAGTTCAAATATGTACCTAATCAATTGTGATAATTTGTGGTGAATAGAATCATGATGAGAAATATGTATTGTGTGTTTCTGTTGCTTTAAAATTTCAGTACAACGGAATTTGAAAAAACGGTAATTATTATAATAAAAAATGTAAATTTTGATAATAAACTCACTTTAATAATATTTTGTAATCTTTTTGCACCATATGTCCTCGTCACTACTTAAGATTACCCTTGTGAGTACATTTAATATTGATATAGAAATACTTAAATAATATGAAATAAAAATTAAAAATAAAACGAAAAAATAATTATGATTTTAGAGTATTAAAACATAACAGGGCCATATATATATTATATACTATATTTATATAATAGTATATATATATATATTATATATTATATTATATATTTATATAACTTTATATATATATCTTAGAATTATTTTATCGAACATTAAATTTGAATATATAGTAAAATGACAAACTTCAAATTATAGTCTAAAAAGGCTGATATTAATTATGATTATTATTATTTTATGGATGTTTATAGAGTTATTATATATAAAGGAATCTGAAAAACCGAGGTCTCGATCCGACTGAAGCGAGCTTTTTATTTGCTCGAAAATGAGTCTTAACCATTTGAAGTTTAATATAAGTTTATATAAAGATATTAATTAGACTGGCTAATAGAATAATATTTAAGTAGTTCTTTGATAGTGGATTAATTATAGATGATGATGATAATAAATAATATAACTACTCCTATATAAACCTCACTTGATTAGGTCTGCCGGAGTTGGTGGGAGATCTGTATTAAACATATATATTGAGGGTCAGCTGTAATAAACCTTATAATAAGTTTACCAAACTAAATATTGTAGACTATCATATAATTATCAATGTTTTTCTTAGACGTTATATTTATAATATACGGAAGTATAATTTTATATATGCGTACGATAAATGACTCAATAATGAGATAATAAGATGTTATTATTAAATTCAATTCGCATAATTTTTAATATATATCGTATATTATATTTTTTACAAATATTAATTAAATTTATTTTATTATATTGTATATGCTTATAAGTGGTAATCACATACGCTGAGTGCTTATATATCTTATTATATATATTTATACAAGGTTTATTTATTATCTTTAATTAGGAATAATGTTTATATATATTAATATGATAATTATTTTTGACATATTACTTATTATATGATATAATTTAACCATTTCTTTTTAATCAATTAATTACAACTAATATTAAATAAAATGTTACGTAAAAGATGTTCGTATATTTAAGTAAATATTGTGTGTGAGTGTAGGAGATGTAAAATTTATTATAGTACGGTATTATATTCTTCCGTGATACAGAATAACTTTTTGGTTATAAATAAATGCTCTAAAAATCTAGAGATATTAGTGTTCATACTATTATTTATCATTTATATCTTAAATTAAATGAGTAGCAACGTATTTTCATTCTATTTGTCATTACACTTAATAGATTTCACTCATTGTGACTAATTAGTCGTCTATTAATATTATTATTTGATTTCTTTTGATTTTAGGTTCTCTAGTAGTTTATACAGCATTTAAATTCTATGTTCTGGCGGAATTGCGCGAGCTTGTGTCTTTCGGTGAGATTTTTACTGGATAGGTTATCATGACACATCATGACATGCGTGAAAGAATAATACGATTCAAGTACGTGGTGAATAATACACTTATTGGTCTTTATAAGACTACGCTTTCACTCACACTAAGTCCTATATGACTTTACGTGCATAATTGTAGAGTGCACTCAGATAATCATTATAGAGCGTACAGTGTTTCTTATTTGGCCATTAACTCTCTTTCTATATATCTGTTGTACTTAATTATACTAGGCTTTTTTCTCCATATTAATTTGCAGTTCATACAATATAAGTGGTCGAGGTCTGTGCTTACGTAAAACAATCAAACTGAACATTCTTCGTCAAAGATAGAGATTGGGTTGTGTAATCCTATGGGCTTTTATAGCATTATGAAGTTCATATAGCTACAACTTATAACAGCAGTATATGTTTGTCTCATTGATGACCCAGTTGTTATATGTGAGCAACGAGTCGTAGGTCTTTTATTCCACTAATGAGGAAGAAAGAGAGCAGATTAAATTTTGTTCTTAGACGTTATGTTAAATTCTAATTTTTCAATTAATACTATACCTCCACTGGGAGGCTAGGTTCTGATCAATTTTTTCTATATTACAAAATACTGAGGAGGTATTCTTCCAACATTACGCGGCATTTCGAATGTACATCAAACCTTATTGTTCGGAGTAGGAGATAATTGCCTCAATGCTCTGATAATAAAAAAAGTGAAGATGAAGAAGGACGCCGGCTACATTCAGAGTATAATTTCTTAGTTGGATGATACTGGAGAGCTATTCACTACATCTTTAGAGGAGAAACATATTCTACGCGCATATTATCGGTGTACAAGCCAATCTTGATGACCTTGACCTATGCTTTACCACTAATCACTCACTCTATAAAGAACCACGGCTAATTTTAAGATGTATACTTCAGAAGGCACATCTTCATATACTCCGTGAGGTTGGTAAACCAGATCACGTTACTTCTTACTATACCATATTACGCTTAAATGTGCAAGTAGGTCTCAATATTTATAACTATGTCTACCAAGTTATGGCCTCTTTAAGCGTTATTTTTAATTTGTTCATATATGTTCAATTACACAAGCTATTATTTTAATATACTTTTATGGGTAGTTGATGTTTTCCTTGAGAGTCTGCTTTATCATTAATATTATATCATGCAGAAAACCTGATGGTGATTATGAGTACATATATTTTAACACATCGACGAATAGAATGTGGTTCTTTAAAGTTAATAACTAAGAGCTTACTAGGGATGTCATTAACTAAGCCAAGTTTGCACTATTGCGAAACATTTTGTTCACGATGGGTGATTTGCTACCTCATATCTTCCGCGCGCAAATATTTGTACTCAAGAGCTTCTTCAATGGTTCAAATAGTAGTTTTTCGATCTGTATACACGCTATCTCAAAGGTGAAAGAGCAGTGTTATCGGGATATCGTGGAAAAATTCACGTTCTCTTTAGCGTTGTCACTTTCAATCGAGATACCAGACATTTTATACGGGCATGTATCATCTGATATAATATACGCTGAGTTGAGACAAATGGAATTAACAGATTAATAGTCGACCGAAATAAAGGAATTGTTTTAACAAGGGTCAAAATGCGAAGAATGAAGAAATGTCGACCTAGTATCACATATTCACTCATTTAACGTTGCATAAGTGTAGTCAAAGGTAGTGTAGATTGTATTAAATGTGGTACTCGTTATGCTCCTCCCTTTCATATGAACACGACTGTACCACTTATTTTACCATTTTATGTAAATGACCAGCCGTCTTACTCTAATTTTGGATTGGGTCCTGGGTTAGTGAACGCAGGAGTGATTGTATTTCGAGAGTGCGAGTGCCGAAATACTTTTGAGCAATTATTTGTGTACCATTAAATTTTGTTGTATTGAGGACTCTTGGAGCGCTATTTTATTGAAGAACCCACCTAAAAAATATCTTTGGTGAGAACACGCAAAGTTTTTTCTTTGGCACATTGAATTCCTGCGTACTACTGCAACTGCTGCTGTCTAAGATATTGTTGAAAGTATTGAGCTACGTTTTCTCTCTATAGAGAAGAATTTCATCATAGCATTTTGATGCTTTATGATGCATAAGTCCTCCTTCTTTTGATTAAATCCATCTACAAATATTATTTGGAGAACCCCTCACACTTATATTTGGAGGTAACGCGCTCTATGATAGTAAATTTTACTTTTTGAAAAGAACTCCACTGTGAGTAGTATTAACTTTGAAGAACCACACCTTTTGATGTTGCACCTTGTTTCGAGACAGACACCAGCATATTATTATTCGTATGAACTTCTAATAATCTGCTCTTCATCTCGGGACAACTGACTTGATGCTCTAACTCTTTCTTGTGGGGCGCACCCTTGGCAGGTCGCCCTAAATGTATATTCTTTCGGTCGGGAACCCTCTGCCGCTCCTAAATTACTTTTCGTCGAGCTAAACTCTTGACGAGGTGTCCCGGACTTGTGTGTTCCTAAGTTTTTTTGCACTTCTGGTCGAATAATGAAGGGTAGTATCGTCAGCGCAGAAAATAGCTCTGGCTTGAGCAGGAAAAAAAAAATAAACAAGAAACGTTTTTGGGTAGTCGTATCACCACCCCCGCTAATAAGATCTTGGCCTTTTACATGGAAGATAGTATCTCTTGCATAAGACTTTTTGTTATAACCGTGGAAATATCTATGTTTTTCGCACGCTCTCTCATGCGGTACCCCATTTGCGCCTCCCCCTTCCTGCGGTTGTTTTCATATTATTATGGACACTCTGCACCTAAATATATTTGACTACACTATTACAGAGCTTATATGCTTATTATTTTGATTGATTTAGAGTCACTACCTTATCACAACCGCTTCTTTGCACTATCTTCACTACACATCTACAATCACTCTATCACATTACTCACACACTATTCACGAACACATCATGGTTTGGATCAACACTTCTTCCCAAAAAATCTAGTAATTCATTACACAGATGTATGACTTCGACATCTGCAAAGGAAACTCCTCATTATAAGTAGCTACCAACAGAGACTCATATTAGTGCTCTGATCATCCTTCCTACTAATCACATTTCATAGTGACTTCACCATGCGTTGAAAAGCGCATAATGAACACGACCGCAAGTAACTTAAGGAGCCTATCACCGTTCGTATAATTTCACTCTACACAATACTTTAAGCTCTCGCTAATATACTACACACGATAACACTTAAGCCTCTCTCTACACATAGCTCTTCACCTATATGGCTTACAAAATCGCCTTACACCTATGAATCTACTGCTGACACTTCATCTAGCACGTATAAACCATACATACACTATAACAAATAAGAACTCCTATAACAATACATAGAACACTTTCACCGTAGCGTACACACCCTATATACCATAGGCTCTATACACGTATCTCCGTTCACTTTTAAATACTTATTATGATGGAACTATGAACAAAGATATTGTGCATGGACTCATATACTTTTTATTGTGAGATCCACTACACGAGAAATTGTGTACAATTCGTCAAGTAAATTAGACTATTGTGAAATCGACTAGTTGATTCACCTCTAATGTACAAGACTAGGTTATATGTCTAGATGGTTGTCAAACCACTTGAGGTATGGTGTCCAAAGTTAAAGAAGTTAACTAGGAGAGTCGTCTATTCGTATGTCAGAGCCTTTTACGGTGCATATGAGAGGGCTTGCTGGCATGAAGTAACCACAAATGAACATTGCCTATCAACGATAGATATGGCATAATGAGATGACAATAATCAAAGATGTGAGTGCTAGTTGAGAGTAGCCCACACATGAAGTCTGCAAGTTGTATGCCAGATCAATAGATGACTCTAATCGGGCAAGTGCCCATATCTCTCAATCGTGTCAATCTCTCTCGAGAAGCGTTGAAAGCGCATGTTTTATTTTATTATACTGCAGTAGCGTTTCTCTAGCCTCAGACCTAGACGTCTCCTACGACAATGTGGCTCGTTATAGAGTATTGTTTGAGTCAAACTCGTCTAGGTTATAAGGTATGAGGAATCGATTGGTGTATATTACCACAAAGAATAGTTATTCTGTATCTAGGAAATATTTTGGTGCATATCTCACGCGTAAACTGATACTGGAGTTAATGATGCGTTTTTTTTCTTATTTTACATCCTATGGATGATGCGGCTCTGTCCCTTATTTAATATCGCAAATTAATATTAATTGATATGTTAATATTAACTATAATTAGTTAATAATATAAGACTAAATCAATTATAGAATATATATATGAAATAAATAATATAATTAAAGATAATTTAGTAAATAAGAAATCGCATACTTTAGAAAATAAAATAAAATATTTATCAAAATATCTAACTGTTAAATTTTTATAGCAAGGCAACCATGTCTCTCACGACCTCTGGAAACCCATGATCAGCCTCACGTCAGAAAAACATACACACCATTGCTTATTTAAGAATAATAATATAAGATATTTAGTAGATACCAGCACAAGGATTCTTGTATAAGATACGGAGCGCCATTTAATTCGAAAATCCACACAGCAACTCCTTCAATCTGATTGAGCTAAATTTTGCCACGCACGGACTTCCATTTCTAATCTCCACAACTGACCGCAAGCTATACTCATTGTGGCGATGTATTTGACCAATTCGGACCTATCCAATTGGTTATATATATATTAATATACTAACTAGTAATAATATATATAAGTATATATATATATATAATATATATATATATATATTATATATATATATATTACATTTATATATATAGATAACATATATTGTAATATTTATATATATATATTATATATTATTATAATATAGTATATATACTAATATATATATATTTATATATATATATATATATTATTATATATATATATAGTAGTGAAGGAGGTGTGAGAGAGTTATTCTGGGGAGGAGGTAATAAGAGGTAGAGTGAGAGGCCAAAGAGTGGATAGGAGACAAAGTTAATAGATATATCATTAATGCAAAATAGAAAAGGGTTGGGGATAGAGCAGAATTCTTGATAGATCGAAAGGGGTATATCGGTGACTATCCTACAACAGCATGTCATAATCATAGAACGACTGGAACGGAACGACTGGAACGGAACGGATGGAACGGAACGACTGCGACGGAACGACTGGGACGGAAGTGAAGAGAAGGTTGCAAGAATGAGAACATAAATCGGAATGAAGGAAATTTAGAAAATTTAAGATTTGGGGAAGGGTTTATCGAAAGCCTTTAGTTAATAAGTCTGACGCCACAGCAAAAGATTTAAGGAAATGCGGAAAAGCAAAAAGGTCGCATGAGATTCAGAGAGAACGAAAAGAAGAACACCAGTGCTTCTCATAGTTAACCTGGCAATCAGGCATAAAATTAGAAGATTTAAGATATTTCTAAACCTTCATGTTAAGGATAGATTCAAAACATTAAAAAGAATAGAGGATTCAAACGATGAGAACCCATAGGGTGGATGATAGTTGACTAGAGTTCCCCTTCTTCAGCCCCGACTGAATGAGCGGAAGCCTCCAGCAATTGGGAAAGGTAGAAGTTGATTGGAAGAGTCGAAACAGTACGCCAAGGCAGGGTACAAGCGCAGATGCACAAATTTTGAAGACCACAGGAGGTATAACTTCAGGACCGTCCGTTCTCTTATGTTAGAGCTCAGAAAAGATAAGAAAGAGCAAAAATAATATATTTTATGATTTTGGGAAAGGGAGACTGCAAATGTGAGTGAGGAAGAGGCACATTTAAGAAAGTATTCCTAAAAATCAATACAGCTATAGCAGAGGTTTAAACAACCAGTACAATCCCATTAAATCCGAAAGAAGGGAGGGGGAAGAAGCAAAAGGGGGTGAAAAGATAAAAATTGTAAAGGGCAAGAAGAGTTTTGAGTAGACGAAAAAGAGAAAAAAAAAAAAGCAAAAAAAAATAAAAAAGGAAAATAAAAATGGGAATGAAAAGGGAAAAATGGAAAAGGGACCAAAAGATTGTTGCATTTTATATGAAGAAATTTTTTTGAGATCTGAGTAGAGTTGATGTTGTATGTTTCTAGGATGAATTTGAAGAAACATGAGTTTCCAGATTTCAAAACAATAGTAATTTCTGATGGCGACGCGCCCCCTGGCGTGAAATTGATGGCGAAGAATAAGCATTAAAATCAGGTAATCAGTTATTAAATACAGAGGGAAAAAAGAATTACAAAACATCAGATATATATTATAAGTATATATATATAGATATATTATATATATATAAATATATATTATATATATATATACTATATATATAATATATAGTATATATAGGTTATGATATATATATGTATATTATATATATATTATAATATATATATATTTATATATTTATTATATATATATATATTTATATTATATATATATATATATAGAGTATATAATATATATAATATATTATATATATTATTATTAAATATATGATAAAATATATTATATAATATATATATATTATAATAATATATATATACCTATATAGTGTAGACGAGACGCTGCAATATACAAATTGGAGATTGCGAGAGGGACAGAGCAGTAATAGAGTAGGGGTTTCTTTGGTCCATTTTGATTATATCTGATTCTTTTTTCAGAAATATATAATAATAAAATAAACTTTTCCACTATTTTTAGAATATATTCGTAAAATTGCAAACGCTAAGGTGAAAACCGTCCTCTCCTTCTCATATTTGGCTGACTTAAAGGAGCAGTGACCGCCACACAAGGAGTGACCAATTAATCTTTGCCATCCTTCTTCCAGGGTCGCTACCTTTCCGATGATGTCGCCGTAATCGTTCACTGGTCGAGGAGGGACTGGGCCTCCAAGAGCAAAGGAGGATGTGACAGTGTCCTATAACATTTATATTAACTAAATACACTAAAATACCGTAACTTTCAAGATTTTACGCGTATTGTTTTTTTATTGTTTTTTTTTTACGTTTTCTTTTTTTTTTTTTTTATTGGGCTGTAAATTGTAAGTAAATTTGGACGACATGACTATGACTGTGTGCGTGACGTGACATTAGATTAATATTATGCTATATCTTGTAAATACTCTCATAGTTTTCTTTAATAATTCAATAAATAATAATTTAATATTATATTTGCTACCATTGTCATCCAAAGCAGGACACAATCCACTCTTTTACATTCTCATAACTTTAATACAACATTTTACATCTCAACAAAAACATCTTTATCACGGACAGCAAACCACACACACACACAAGCAACTTTTCTCTATTGATATAATTATTACTAAAGGTAATTTTATTTAATTAGCTCAACATTAGTAATAATGCTGTATATGTTATTATTATATATATAACATATATATTTATTTATCACTTTAATATCATTATTTATAATTATTTATAATTTTAAATAAATTGGTTATTAGTAAGGAGGTAGTAATAAAATATATAAATCTCATTTTTGAGAAATCTGGATATTATTAATTCATATTTTATTTTTACACTCATAGATTGGGTAGGCGAAAGTTAATTTTTTAACATATATTACTATATATATATTATATATTACTCATATATTTAATGAGCAGTTAATTCAAGTATATTAAATATCAATATAGTAGATGTTACTATATAAACCTAATAATATCAAAGAAATCAGAGCAACGATTTAATATATTGATGAATATGGGAAATCTCATACAAATAACCTACTTGGTCTTATATTTGATACAGCTTCTTGTAATATTTTTTATTATCTCATGGCTCATAATTATTTAACTGTTTTTCAACTAAGTTCAAGTGAATTTTAGGTATTTATGGTTAACGCACATCGCATATTAACTAACATATCAGAGTTTTATTAACATTAATATAAAAGTAGCTCTTTCTCCTTGCTTATGTTAATGAGGCAGTTGATAACATCAGTAATTCACCAATCGACGGTGTAACTAGTTCTCTTACAACACTTACATGGTATTGAGTGATGAGCCGTTCTCTTACTATCGTTTCTCTCACAGCTGGTCTCTACATAGCTTCTGCACTTTACGCACATAGCGTGGTGCGACATTTGAATCTAATTCTTGCTTTACTGCTTTACCGAGTCAACTTATAACTTTCCCACTCTCAATAAAGCAATACAAAACACTTTTGTAGTAAATCACTATCAAGAGGTGGTTTACCTACTAACAGCCATAGAGGATATTAGCTCATGCGTATGAGCTTTTTTAGCTAGACGCCTCTCTGACTCAACGCATAGAATTTAAGAACGTTCAGGCATGGATTCATGGGACACTATTCTGACCGTTATCGCATGCTTTTAACTTTCTGCTAGTTGACAGTGCTGTGATGCTCTGTCCATTTCTCGTTGATGTCGTGTTTCGCTCTCGGTTGGTGTACTTAGTGCCTTGACTGACGTTCATGGATGAGGTAGTTTGCCAATATGTGTACTGGTGTCGAGAGTCTTGCACACACTGGGCTCACGTTCATAATTATTATTAGAACATTACGGAATGAGGCGGACGGGTTGTACTCATGCTTATCCTATAACAGGTAAATTCTAGTAAATCAAATAGAGGTGGACCTGAACTACACGAGGGGGGGGGATTAAGGTATGCTTTGTTTGTTTTAACTGCTTTACTGCTTTAACTCAGTTTTACTCCAAAATAGATCTCATTGTTTTTTATTCTCCTTTCTCAGAAATCATCTTACTTGTTTTTTTTTACTGGCTTTAAACTCAACTAATTTTTTAATTTTAAGCTTCATTTCATGAATTTTACTTAACGCTTATTTCTTATTGTCCCTTCCTTTTATTCTATTTTTGCTTTTTAATTACTATCTCTTCTTATTTATATTTTTTATTTTCATTTTTATTTCTATATTTTATCTGATTCTTTTATTGTACCATTTCGATTTATTATTATTATGTTTTAAATTATTTTTATTATTAATTTAAATTTTTTATTTTTTTTTAATTATATTCATCCTTCGTTAGTTATTTACTTTATCATTGCTATTTTAGTTTTATATTACTTTTTATTTATGATACGCACACACACATCACACATCCCACACCACATTCACACCACACACACACCACATCAACTTAAACACTACCAACATCAACATCACTTATAACTTTATCTATCTACATTGATCACATATAAATTTCACCTTATGACACTATATAACATCAAACTATTCCACCATTTTAATGACAACCTTACAATTTCAATATTTATATATTTATATCTCTATTATAATATATATATTATAATATATAATATTATGATAATATATTATAATTTTTTAGATATAATATATTATATATATATTATATATATATTAATATATATATATATATATATATAGTATAATTATATTTATATAATTAAATATTATATATTATTTTAATATATATATTTATAATATATATTATATATATATATATATATTAGATATATATATTTTATAATATATATATATATATATTAATATATATATATTTTATCAAATAAGGCGATGAAATTTATTGGAATATTTTACTTTTTTTTAATAATAATTTTAAATTTTTCCAGTTTGACTTGGGGTTCCTTTGGCAATAATGATGTGGCTTTGATCTTCTGTAGATTAAATCTCAATATTAGTATCTTAACCTATGGGTTTAATTTGAAACTTCTTTTAATTCTAGATAAAAACTCTTGCTCCTTCCGACACGGAAGTATAAGGAGTCTGGTGTTAAAAGGACCTGTGGTTGGTATAAGAAGAGGCACTGCTAGGAGCCTTATAAAGTGTCGGACTCGCGTCCGGTGTCCTCGCCCCTTCCCTTTACCTTCTGCCCCCGCGTCCCACCCCCCCCTTCCCCTCTCCCCCCCTTCCCTCCATGCCCCTTCCCCCCCCCCTTCCCTCTGCCCTTCCCTTTCCCCCTCGCCTTCTCCCCCGCGCGGTCCCCCCCCCCACCCCCCTTCCCCTTTGTCTCCCCCTTGCCCCTCTGCCCCTTCTCTCAGGTAATGGGCAAGTTTCCCTTTCCCCCTCCCCCTTCCTTCCCCTCCTCCCGCGGTCCCCCCCCCCCCCCCCCCCCCGTTCCTTCTCCCCCCTTCCTCTGCCCCTCCCCCCCCCATCCTAATGCCCTTCCCTTCTTCCCGCCTCGCACCTTACCCTTTCCCCTTCTCCCCCGCGTCCCCCCCCCCCCCCCCCCCCCCCCCCCATACGCGCCCCCGCCCCCCCCCCCCGTTCCCCTTGTACACCCCTTCCCTCTGCCTCTTCTACCCCCTTCCCTTCTGCCTGTCCCTTCCCCTCCCTCTCCTCTTTCCCCTTTCCCCACCCCACGCCACACCCCCCACCACAACTCCCTCCACACGATTTCCTTACTCACCCACCGAGTTTTACTTACACACACAGATTTTACTTCACACTCACACACACATAGTGGCTTTAGTTTTATGATATCAAGGACCTATTGTTTGAACGCCACATGTCGGGACCGAAACGCTTATAAGCTGACGAACAAGGACCGGCACTCGGTCACCGGGACCTTATGACTCGGATTTACACACGCGATATAATCGAATAATATCGATACTATTTTGTGTGAATTTCGAGTTGCATTGTCACGGTATAGTAAATAATAACTACTACTACTACTAGCTACTACTACTAGTACTACTCACTACTACTACTATATAATATAATAATAATAATAATAATAATATAATAATAATAATAATTAATATATGGTAATAATAATAATAATAATATAATAATTAATAATAAATTAATAATAATATAATAATAATAATAATAATAATAATAATAATAATAACTAATAATAATAATAATAATAATAATATCAAAAATTGTAACTAACTACAGAATTACATTGTAATAATTTTATATATAAAATACTAGATATAAATAGCATAAAATTATAGTTATATATATATATTATATATATATATATATATATATAGTATATATATAAATATATTATATATATTATATAGGTCACCTCTAGAAGGAGCCATCCATCCATATCTCAACGTACAACAGCTACCCGGGAATAAAGGGATACTTTGCTGGAATGCTGGTCTATCGTGAGTGCAAAAAAAAAAAAAAAAAAAAAAAAAAAAAAAAAAAAAAAAAAAAAAAAAAAAAAAAAAAAAAAAAAAAAGAAAAAAAAAAAAAAAAATAAATTTTTGAAAATAAGGAAAAAATTGTTTTATTTTAGGCTAATTTAAAAAAAAAAAAAAATAAATATTATAATAATTATAGTAATTGATTAGAAAGCCTATTATGAAGAGACCTTTTTATTGGTTACTCGTTTAAAATAAATAGAAACAAAAGTTTCTTAGTCCTTGCTAAGAGAGAAGAGGGCAATATTGCCAATGTAGAAAATGATGATTGTTGGGTATTATTTCATGGAAATGGATAGTTAGGCAGGAAGAGTCAGTAACTAGGAGACTCTTGGTACAATCAATCAACCGAAAAAGAATAGATGAAGGTTTTTTTTTGAAAATTTTATTCAAAACTACGAAAGTCTCTAGGAATTTTTTAAAATTTTACTAGAATAGCTTTAGAATCTTTTGATTATATCCTGGGTATGTTTGAGGGTTCAATCAAAAAGCAAAACACCAACTGGAGAAAAATTTTTCCCCCAAATCAAAGGCTCCTCTTTACTCGCACATAAAGTAAAACTTATATGAGCAAACAAATTTTTTTTTTTTTTTTAATTTTACTCTAAGCAAGTTTGTTTTTTTTAGTTAATTACAAATTTTTGTCATAGGTACCTTAAGAAGTGTTATATATATTATATATAAAATATTATATATATATATATATATATATATATATATATATATATATATATATATATATTATATATATATATTATAATATATATATTATAATATAATATATATATATATATATATATTTATAATATATTATGAGCAGTAAAATTTTTTTACGACTCCGTCATTTTGATATTTTTTTTTTTGTTTTTTTTATATATTTTCTAGTATATGATCCGAACAATCAAATTTAATTAAAGGTGGATAAAGGAACATGATTCAAAAATATAGCTATAGGACCTGTTATATTTTGTATGTCAGCTTTTTTAATTTTTTTTTTAACTAAAGGAATACCCAAGGGTTAACCGCAAAGATGGCACGGAGTTCGGGGCCTTCTCGGCCTTCCAGGGAACGACAGGGTATGAAAGCGTCCCCCTCTCTGTCCCACGTTGGCTCGAGCCTCCTAATTTTTTTTATTTTTTTTATTTTTTAACAATTTATAGCAATAGCGATTTATAATGTCTGATTCGCAAATATGGTTATTTGTTTTTCTGTAAGTGTCGTACTTTTCGAGAAACTTTTCATTTTTTTTTAAAAAACATTTTGATATAAATGGTGATTTTAAAAAATTATTTAAAAATAATTTCGAACTTTTGAATCATGTCGTCACCACTTAAATTGATATTGTTAGTAGCATATACTAGCAATATGTTAAAATAAACACAAAAAAAAAATCAAACTGACGGAGTCGTAAAACATCACAGGGCCTATTATGTATTATATATATATATATATATATCATAATATATATAGTATATATATATCTAATATATATATATATTATTATTATATATATATAATTATATATATATATATATATATATATATATATATAGGTATATATATATAGGGCCTATATATATATATATATATATATATATATATATATATATATGATAATATATATTAATATATATATTATATATATATATATATATATGATATTATATATATATATATATATATATATATATACCCCATATTATAATATATATATATATATATATTAGGTATATATATATATATATATATATATATATATATATATGGCCTATATAGGTTAGTGGTGTCGCCACAAATATCTCGATCCCATATCTCAAAAACTACAGAAGCTACCGGGAAAAGGAAATACATTTGCTTGGAATCCTGGCAAAATTTTCCCGAGGAAACTGTAAAAAAAAATAAAAAAAAAAATCATATCTTTGAAAAATACAAAGAAGCTACAGGGAAATGAAATACAATTTTTGAATCCTTGTAAAATTATTTGTTAGGAAAATGAAAAAAAAAAAAAAAAAAAAAAAAAAAACTTGAACATTAAAATTGGGCTTTTTTTTTTTGGGGGGGGGTTGGCTGGGACATAGTATGTATATATATATATTATTATTGTAAAGGTATTACACGGATTGTTTGAGGCTCGAGCCGACGGGGAAACAGGGGGGGGACGTTTTCCA